>JAXBDA010005549.1:0-12500 GCA_036023075.1 Gaultheria prostrata
TTTACACCAAATTAAAGTGCTCAAAGAGTACTTTAATTTGGTGCAAAAAAATTTCAAAAATTTTGAGTAGAAATATATTTTTTTACGTCCTAAAAAATACACGTTTCCCAAAGCACACATTTAAAAATGGACAGAGGGAATAACTCTTTAGATACATTCCGTTTGCGCAAATATTATAAAATATTCAACAAAAAACTTAAAAGTGGTATTGGGTGGGCCTCATGGAACCCAAAAACATTAATATTTCACTACTATATTTTTTCGGTATTTTCAGACTTTAAAAATATTAAATTTAGTTAAACCTTGACCGCGTAAGCTTACTGGCATTAATGGAATGGCTTCTCATGCCAGCACAATAATTGATACTCAATTATATACCATGGAACACACTGAGTCCCGTCGGTACGTAAGATATGATTATCATGTAATGGAGGATTTTGTGAGTCTAAGATTACAAAGTTTAACATTAATAACATGTTTCACAAGACAATAATAGAAGCTCATATTATATTTCATTAATCATTATATTATTATTGTAAATGAATCACATGAGAGTAATAAATTTCAAATACTATCAATGGAGGTGACTGACATTAATTTTTAAAGAAATTAAATTGTTGACATGATCATCCGTAAATGAATTATGACACATAATTAGACACCTAATTGATGAAATTGACTGTTCTAACTAACCATATCATGCAAGTGGTGGCTAGCTCATGTGGTAGAGTTTTTGGATGCTCCACACTGCATCTAGGATTGAGTCACCTACTCCCTTCCCCCATATAATAGATAATGGCGAATGACAAAAAAAAAACTAACCATACCATTATAACTGAAACATTTTTTCGTAATTTTATTCAAAAAATCCAAATGAACCATCTAAGTGACCGACAATGATAAGTGAGTAAGAGTATTTTCTCTATATTGTTCTAATTTTATCGGATGTCACCGAAGGGACAGTGAGTAAGAGTATTAGCATTTAGCATGAGTGTAGCACATGCTTGAGGCTTTTTGTTTAAATCAAAAAGACAAACTCTTTCTTGCTCTTTTTAATCATAAATACTTCGTTCACTTGTCAAGAATTTAGTGCATCAAAATTTTTGTAATGAAGTAAAGGAAAATTGCCACACACTTGATTTTCAACATATAAATAATGCTATTATCCATAATTAAAATTTGTTACTCATGATATGATATCACCATGTCATTCTCATAAAATAAGATTTAACCTCCCAATCACATTACAACCCGAAGTATCATATGTAATAAGGATATGCTTAGAATGTACTCCCTCCGTCCCTTTTTAAGTGTGTTACCTGAGAATTCCAACTATTTTTCTCTCACATCAATTTTTACAATTTTTACATCTACTTTCCATTACTTACATTTATCAATATAATAATACCTACTAACTTTTTAAAAAGGAATCTACTTTTAGGGGCAAAATAGGAAATGTATCCACTAACTTTTCAAAACACACACTTATTAAGGGACAACCCAAAATGAAAATGTACACACTATAATAGGGACGGAGGGAGTATAAGTTTACAATTTCCCAATAGACAAAAAAATAATGAATTAAGTTACAACTTCATCTTCCAAAAATAGAGTTCACAAGATGATGGAATAACTTTTGTTAAATTAAGTTCTCAAAAGATTCCATGCCAAATATGTCAAACATCTAGTCATGCATCCTGATTTGTACCTGAAAATAAAAGGGGTGAGCATTTACTTTGCCTAGTAGGAAAATCTTTGACAAATTCTATATGTACATGACATGGTATGTGAATGATACTCCCTCCGTCCCTTTTTAAATGATTCACTTGGGAAATGTGTATTTTTTGTGGACATTAAAAAAGACACATCCGTAGAACATTTTTAATTTTTTTTGCATCAAATTAAAGTACTCAATGAGCACTTTAATTTGGTATAAAAAAAGTTAAAAAATTATATAGAGAAATATGTTTTTAGGAGTTTGAAATTACACGTATTTCCGTATGGATCACTTAAAAAGGGACAGAGGGAATAACAAATGCTATAACTTGAACAAAATAATTATTATGAATAACATAAACAATGTATAAATAATCCAATTCCAGTCTCAACAATTTCAAACACCGTAACCAATACACATTTAACTTCAACATCATCAACCCTCAACATTTCTCTTGAGTCCAATATACCCCTCAACACCACTTCATCAAATCAGATTTCATTCCGAGTGTTTGAGACCTCATCCCCCGCTGAGCAATTTGCGACCTCGTGATCCCTGCCGAGCAATTTGGGACCTAGTGACCCGTGCCTAGCATCTCACCGATTGGTGGACCTTGTACCCCACGTTTCACATCATTTGTTCTCATTCCCTCAATACTTAGAGCATCTCCACTCCTTACCCAAATCCTATATCAAATTCAGATTTGAGTAAAAAAACACCAAAAATCCCATCCACTCCTTCACCAAATTTGATATTACTCAAAATTTTCACCAAATTTGGTGAGAACCAAACCCAAATTTACAACAATGCAATTAACGAGGCTTTTACTCAAATTTATGCATAGATTTGCTTTTACTCATTGGAGTACTCCGTACCAAATCAAGTTTTTACCCAAATTTGGATAAAAATCTGGGCAAGGGGTGGAGATGCTCTTATGGAGGTATATCAAACATGCACATTAACCCGACTCCAAGTACAACATAACCAATCAAACAAAATATACGCAGATACCACATGGGTTCTCTTGCCCCTCAATCAAACCCCACAACTACCTTACAATGATCATAACACGATGTTATCACTAATTGCAGTTAAAATGCGTAGAGAAAAGAAGAAATCCCTACCAAACGGGTTTGAGCAAAACCCTAACTCAATACAATGATCCAAGATCAACCTTTCTCCTAGCTTCCCTATGAGATCTAGAGTGTAGATCAACCAAGAAATCGTCACAAATGTGACGAGAAAGAAAAAAAACAAGTTAAGAGGATAAATACAAGATAGAGATTCTTACCCCTTCCAGTGAGAAACCTCGAATCCAGAAAACGTAGTTATTAGAGCTTGAATAGCGAAGATTGGAGAGTTTGTGTAAAAATCAAGAGTTTTGAGTGGACTTTGAGAGAGAGAGATGATAAAGGGTGAATTTTAGGATTAAAAGTGGGGTTTGGGGTGAAAAAGGGCACAAGCACCGCATTTACAGAAGTTTGGTACGCGCACAAAAATTTACAAAAAAGGGCACTGGGTATCGGTACCAACACAAGTAGTAGTTGGAATTCACTAATCTTATGTTTTTTGGAGGACAACTTTTAAGGAAAAACTAATCCTAGTGGAAAAGGTGGAGACGTCAATCCCACAATTTTCCTACTAACTTTCCTACTAATTGAAACATTAAAATCTAAGAAAGTTAGACATTTCCGCAGATTTTTTTCCCTTCATTTCCTTTCCCTGCAGCTGAACAAGGCCTAAAGGGCTCTTTGTGGAGGTCTATTCATCACCAGAATACATAAGATAAAGCTTACTATATGCGACGAGTAGTGATTTTCTCAGTGGAAGTCCATTCATCTTAACTAGGATACATAAAGAGAGACACACACTTAAGGGTAGAGATTTTCACTCTATTTTTTACCATCCGCGCTCCCTTTCTTGTTTTCTTGTTAATCCTATTATTCATATATGTCGTTACCCTTTCGTAAGTATACTTTTTCACACATGAAGGGGCAATATCGAAAATTCCTACTAATAAAGACAAAAAAGAAAAGAAAAAGAGGAGTACATATGGTAAAAAGGGAAGTGCTAAAATCAATTCCCATAAACCAAACAGATAAAGGAGACTGGTTTTGTAAGAGAAAATGAAGGCAGCCAACAAGAAGATAAGACATATCAACAGATCAGCGATTAGGAAAAATCAATGCTCAAACTCAAACCAACATAATGCAGATACGATCATCCGATCCGAATACCAATCCTCTAAATTCCTGCAGCCGCCCCTGTTTATTTAAGGAAACAATCCTCTAATCCATCCAATCTATTCCAAGTTGGACCAGAAATTAAAGGAACATCTGTATTTTATGTATGATTGTGATGTTACAAGGGATGCGAGTCATTCCAACTGCTTGATGTGAGAAATATAACAGTAGATTCCTACCCAGAAAGTTGTGTCCAGCAAAACAAAGATTATGTGCTAATAAAAGTAGCAGCCATAGGCCAAAAGCAAAAATATTAAGCTGTCTGCACCACCGGAAGTTTGCACCATATAATTTCTGAAGACCGTGACTAATTCAAAACTTCGAGAAATTTAATCGTCTAACAAACAAAATAGGAGGGATGTACAAATTGGTAGTCATGGAGGAACAAAAATTTGCAAATCTTTATAAATGAACAGAGCTATTAACCAAGAATTGGAGCAAATACATGAAGAAAGATCAGGCAAAAACTCCATGCTAAACCTTAAAGTTGCATCCAATCATCCGTAAATACAACTAAAATACCTGCCTCGATTGCCTCTCAAATCTTTCATCTTGCCAAAATATGTAATGGAGAAGCTTATTGCATTGGAGGGCAAGAAGGCAAAGCACAGGCTTCAAAAGACCAATAAAAGATGCAAGTACTAATTGGCACATCACACAAAGCAAATGTGAAGATTTAGAGCTCATCCATAAAAAACTTAACCCCCCCCCCCCCCCAAAAAAAAAAAAATTCTGGTTTTTCTTTGATACAACTAATACCAACAATATAAAAGCCAAAAATAATGGCAACACTGGAGTTCTCCCTGCTCATGCTACTATATAAGATAGCAAAACTGCCAGGAATTGAATTCGAGACACAGCAAAAGGCAAAGCCTATAAGTTCCCATATCAGGAAATGAAGAATTGCAGTTTGAAAAAGAGGCATAATAAGTGAATCAACTAAAATAACAAAGAAGTGGGGACATGTATCAGGTTTTCCCTCAAGGCATAGAGTGCTCCAAAGAACCCACTGGATTTGTCAAGTTGACATGTCTCGTACATCTTATTAGGGTATTTCTACATTGACCAATCTTGGAGAAACTTTCTTAACATAGATCAAGAAAATAACAGTGTGCTACATACGGAACAAGTACATGGGACCGCCTCCTGAAGGCCCTTTCGCACGGTGATGTAACAACCTTAGTGCTGCTAAGGGTGGCTACTTGTTCCTCTATTGCCACCCAAAGAACATGTGCGCTCACCTAAAAAAAAGGGACACGTTCCCAGGCCTCTTGTATCTGTGTCAGACCACTCTGGAACTTTGATACACAGACGCGCTCGGAAATGTCACACATGTCAGATGGTGGAAGTAGGTCTCCGAGTACTTAAAATGGTTTTCTAAGTCAGACACGTTTTGGACATGCACGAAACACGTTATGTGTCGGGATGCAATTGTTAAAACCTAAAACATGGCCAGACTTGTAATATTTTAAATCTAGACGGTGTTAAAAACTCATATTATGTAGTTTAAGTGATGAAAGCGCAATACCTATATCTACCAAATAAATAAATAAATCAATCAGAACACGTTATATTGCATCAGTCCGTGTAACAGATCAAAGGTGGAAGATGGACGGGGGTAAACAACATCTTACACTCACTGGGCGCTGGTTAGTATTTCCCATAATTTCTACGCACTTAGTGTTATATCAAACCTTCTCCAAAGCTTTCAAACATTAGCCTTCATCCTTTAAAGTATAGCACATTGATATAGGATAACTGACATAGGAACAACATTTGTAACAAGTAAGTTTATTAACAAGCTTATTATTTGTGGCCTGTAGGTCACGTGTTCGATTCTTGGATACAGCATCTCTGCTTGCAGGGGTATTTATTTGTCGGTCTTTTCTTCAATGATCTAAAACTCGCTAGGCACTAGTTGGGCGGAGAACGGGCGCCCAGCGCCGACTAGACGGCTTCCTAATCTAGGAGATGGACCACGACCTAGCGACTAGGCGAGGACTAGTCGGCCCAGGCAGCGACTTTTAGAACACTGCTTTTCTTCGAATGAGCCAATTTTTCTTTCATTTCCCAAATTATACCATCAACAATCTAATAACTAAATGGACCAAATAAAACAAGACCAATGGATACTAGACTTGTTTTCACTTTCAGTATAACATTTATTATCTTATCTTATTTATTTTGTTAAAGATTTCCTCAATAATTGCCCCACTCATTTCGGGCTCCGCCACGTATCCACATATCTCCCTTCTTCAACTTCTTTCTCAGGTTCTCTCTCTTCTACCTCATCTTCCCCTACATTGAAGGTAATATCAAGTGTGCTTTTTATTTGTAATTTGACAAAATAATATTGTATTGTATTTTTCCTTCTATATAGTTGCGTTTTTCTTTTCATTCAACATTTTCCCAATGTGTCCGCGTCCTATTCTGTGTCCATGTCCATGCTTCTAAGGCACTCACATGAATTGGTCTGCCAAGGTCCAACCCTCCGATAAATAGGAGATCGCCACTACCTCCATAAATACAAGAACAGCAAGAATTATTTTTTCCAACAAGCTTAGAGACTCTCTAGTCTCAAGGGCCTCTAGGACCACCTCAAACCTCACCCTTTTCAACTTCGGTGATCTCATGCAAACTCAATTCCTATTTCCCAGCATAACCTCCCAAAGAGTTCCAAAGCAATCAGACAGACACCTACCTTCAAATCTCCATACCCAAACAAAAGCACCGCATTCCATATAAGAGTAATGCAACTAAAGCACATTTTCACTTCATCGCCAGTTAACGACAGCACACAATTCATGGTCTCAAATTTCAAATAGCAAAGCTCCAAGGACGTTCTCTGAATACAAAATGGGAAAGCCATAAAGCATGTACAAAGCTGTTTAAAAGCAAGGACGTTCTCTGAATACAAAACGGGAAAGCCATAAAGCATGTCCAAAGCTGTATAAAAACCCATAGATGACGGCCAAAAGCCACCTACACTACCAAATTCAATGGACTCTGCTATGACTGTATGTCAATTTAACAAGACGAGTTTCCTCTCGACCTCAACTTCCAAGGAAAATGGCCAAGGAAGCAGCTGCTACGAACAATAGATAATTTTGCACCAAGTTCAACTGCACTCATACCACATCTATCCAGCATAAAAGATAGAAAAATGGCATCTATCTTGCGGAGAGAGACCAACTGGTTGAGGTTCACCTCCATGCTTCAAGAGCCCAAGTCATGAATTATTGATACACCCAATGACTCACATCGTTCAGCACGAAGACAATACCACAAATTATAAAAACTCCTCAAGACATGAAAAATCCAGGATATGTTGCCAATTAATCAAAACAGCTTTTAGCATAAATGTAGGGACTAGGAATTAACAGAACTACAATCTTACATCCGGTACGCAGGAAATAGCCACTAACCACTGCATCCCACTAAAGCTGAGAATATCCCCCAATTCCAATCAAGAAATCGGTAACAAAGAACAAACCTAAGGTTCCTTTTTAAACATGTCTTCACAACCATATACATCACAAACTAAAAAATAACCAGGTATCAGCTATCATTTCTTCAACAACTAAAAATTCAAAAACATAAACCCCCAAATGTACATATACAACAGATATGTATAATAAGCCCCAAAAAGAAAAAAAGAAAAAAAAAACCTAACAAAGGTTTTTTTTTTTATACCTGTCCCAACTCTTGGAGTCTGGATTCCACAACATCCTCACAGATCTTTCCACCTAGGGCTCGTCATGGGCATCCTCGGCGAAACCGGAAACGGTTGAAACCCTAATTGACCAGCCGTCGAAGGCGAAAACAGCAGGCTGGGGGATAACAGAGGGTACGGCGACCGGGGCGACGGAAAGCAACCGAACGGCAGCGGCGATGATGGGAATAAGAAGGCCGATTGACCCACCTGCTGCGGCGGAGGAGCAAGCGGAGGCTGTTGGGTCGTTGCTGTTAGAGGAGAGACGGTGTTTTGGAGGTAGCGCATGTAGGCGGAGATCGGGGATTCAGCCGCCGCATGGACCGAAGGAAACGGCGGCAGGGGCGACAGCGGCGCCGTTTGTCGCTGACCGGAATTGTTGAGGAGGGGGTTGTTGTTGTTAGGGTTTACAACTGGGACGGCGTTGGATAGCAAGGGAGGGGGGCGGTGGCTAAGTTGCGCGAGGGGGGGAGGGCGGATACGCTGGAGGCGGGAGCTTTGTGGCTTGGGAGGTTGAATCGGTGGAGGGGTAGAGAACCGCTCGTGAGCCGGTGAACCGGTGAGTTTTTGGACTACGTCGCGGAAATCGCTCTTGTTGATGTTGTAAACCGGCGGCTGGTGGTGGTGCTGCTGCTGCTGCTGCTGTTGCTGCGGCGGCGGAGGAGGCGGCGGCGGCGGTAGCTGGGGTGGTGGTGGATGATGATTGAAAGTGGGTGGTCTAGTTGTGGGTTTAGAGATCTTGTGAGATATCTTGTTGAGGTGTCTGAGGTATTGATCTGTATTGTTGTTGCTGGTGGCGGCGGCGGCGGTGGTGGTGGAAGGAGTGGTGGTAGAAGTGTCGGCTGATGAGTAACAGATTTTGTCCATCGCTCACCCCTTCTCTCTCTCTCTCTCTCTCTCTCTGAATCTGTTGACCAATTTTGTCTCTCTAAAAATGTCTGGCTATGTAACGTTTGCGGGGGGGAATTTGAAGACTTCTTTATATGGCACACTCGAGGATCTTGGACCGAGTATGGTCGTGTGTGACTTGTGACTTGTGAGCGTAAGCTACGGCTGAGACGGCCAATGTAGAAGTATTTTACGAAAATATTTTCCCTTTTTAAAATCTATTAAAATCTACGAGAGTGCGAAATAAAAGCGACATCATAAGAATGAGTATTAGAGACGAAAAAAATAAAATCATAATGCTTTTGGACGTCTCGTTACAATAATTAGGGCCTTCATAATGACTGAAGTGGCCGAAGACCAAGAAGTGAGTTATTTATTCTAAATATGTTCTTGTTACGATTACGCGACTATATCCAATCCCTTTGTTCCTTAGGAAGGAAACAGAATTTCACGGTCTTTCTTTCAAGAAAGGGAGTATTATCGAAACTCTATTGATTGTTACGCTCGACTGACCTCCGGGGAAAGCTTGGAACCCCCGGGTTAAAATGGTACAAGTGTTGGGAATTAATGTGACTTACTGTATAAATGTCTATCTATTGCTATAGCTATATAAATTATATTGGAGTTTTTTGTTGGTCAATCATTTATGTGATTGCAAGTGGTAATTAGCTCATGCGGTAAAGTTCTTGAATATCCCACACTATATTCCGGGATTAAGTTCATTGCCCCCATCCCATATAATAGATTAGGAACGACGAATGACAAAAAAAAAAAAAATCATTTATGTGATTAATATGAGGTCAAAAGAATATCTTTCAAATTTCATGGGAGAGAGGGAGATAAAAAGGTGTGAAAGAGCGAATCAATTCTTGCTTCCTCTTGTCTCTGCTTTAGGCTTCTCCCCCTTTGATGTTAGAGATATGCATAGCTTAAAAGAAGAGAATTGGGACAAATGGGACACCATAAAGAAAGGGCATGCACTGTGTAGTACCATCCACCAAAGCAAATGCTGATGCCCCTTTTTGAGAAAATATATATATATACAAAAACATTTCGACAATATTTACCAAAAAAAAAAAAAAACCCGACAACAAATAACCGATCGCATAAGATATTACCAATTACTGTCCGAAACAAGCCATATTAAATATTATTTAGTCCGGATTACGCATTAATCCTAACTCTTAGGTTAAATAATAAAACTTGAAGTTATTAGATTTATATAACTCGTTGAGTGAACAAAGCCGAATCCGTGTCAATTAAGGAACAAATATTTATGAATGATAGGTAAAAAAAATGGTGATTGGAAAACGATTTGTTGTTTCGAAGTGGGGTACTTGGGACCAAACAATATCATAAAAATTGAAATTGGAGTTGAGTCAGTGGACAAGGAGTAATCATTCAGTTCTATTCTTGATTATTAATTTATTAAATGGTGCAAACTTAATGCTTTTAAGACCAGACGGGTTAGACAGTGATTAAGACTTGATTTTTAGGAAATTTTTCTCTCTCATGTTTTAGGTACGAAATTCTTAAGGAGTGTGTCACTAACTTGGTTTTTTTGGCTTTTTGATGTGAGATTTCGAAAAATGCGTTGGATTTGTGTGGTTTTTTATGTGATGTATTGTGATTTTTGTGGTTTTTTATGTGATGTATTATGAGAGGATGACCTGTCTCGAAAAACGTAATAAGCTGGCTTTTGACTTTTTGAGTTAGTGGAACGGGGCCTTAATCTACTGTAATTCATACGAAATTTTATCCTCACTTAAATTGGCCCTCATTCATTGAGGATGGAATTTATCCTAAAAATTATTCGAGACGTGCCCAATTAACTGTTTAAAATACCATGATATTTTTAAAAAAAAAACGTAAGGAAAATGATTTCACAGGCTTT
Source organism: Gaultheria prostrata (assembly GCA_036023075.1). Taxonomy (NCBI): domain Eukaryota; kingdom Viridiplantae; phylum Streptophyta; class Magnoliopsida; order Ericales; family Ericaceae; genus Gaultheria; species Gaultheria prostrata. Next base: position 10,455 of record JAXBDA010005549.1, read on the forward strand.
TTTTTTTAATGGTTTTGGCATTAACATTTGTCAATTTTATGTATAATTATATCACTAAAAGACGAAAAGATAAGTGCATTATAAGAAAATAAGTGAAAATCATTACCCAAAACTTATTGCATTACTATATGTTGATGTATTGAGGAATCCTTATGCTTAAGAACAAAATTTGGTACTCCCTCCGTCCCATATTGTTGTACCATGTTACTATTTGGAATTTCTAAAAAAATTGTTTATATCTTTTGATCTATAATGATTTTTATATGCAATATAGATCTTGTTTGATAGATCTCAATTAACTTTATTAAACACATATTTCAAAATTATAATTTTTTTTTTGTGAAATATTGATTATTATTTGAAAAAAAAAAAAGTGCAAGTGTCATGGCAATTTGGGACAGAGGGAGTATAAGTTTTAGTACTTCCTCTGTCCCTTTTTAAATGATTCGCTTGAGAAATGTGTATTTTGTGAACGTTAAAAAAAGCACCTCCGTAGAACGTTTTTAATTTTTTTTTGAACCAAATTAAAGTACTCAATGAGCACTTTAATTTGGTATAAAAAAATTATAAAATTATATTGAGGAATATTTTTTTAAGGGTTTGAAATTACATGTATTCCCGTATAGATCACTTAAAAAGGAACAGAGGAAAAAGTAACGAGGCAAGAAAAGTGGACCCCACCAAACGTGAAGATCGAGACAAGAACGGCAAGTTTCATTGGTGGGTGGGTCTATGCTAACCTTTTAAACCATGTTTCTATGATTTTAATTTTTCACCTTTTTTGTGTGAGAGAAACCATGCTCAATTAAAGTGTTTAAATGCAACGACCTTTCAATCTCAAAACGTTCAGTTTCCTTATACTCCAAATCCAAATCACGATAGAATTGTCTGAATATTGTTGTAATCTGGTCAAATGTCAATTATTATGGTAGAATGGGAAAGGCCGCCAAAGATAATAATGGGTTGCTCAATTTGATTTGATTTTATTTTTTTTATGAATGGAGAGAAATATTTTATTAATAACGTCATTACATTACATCGTGCAATCGCCACTACATAAGGAAAGATGCCGACGACGAACGAAGACTAGAACGAGGCTAATTTATCACGAATTAGCATCAGGCCTACCGAACAGAACACAACGACGAAATTAATAACAGAAAAACAATAGAAACTACACAAATGCAACCGCCCTCCCTTTATGAAACTGCTGCCGCCATGCCACCAACACCACGCAACAGCCAAACAAACAACCCAAAAGGTCCAACAAAGACAACAATATCCTTACTCACATCCTCTGCACAAACTGCAAAACACAACCGGTTAACCGAAAGAACAACAACAGTGGATTTCAAACAGGAAAACCACACTAAATCCGATGGAAACCATAAAACTCTGTTGGAATTTGATCTAAACTCAAACTTAGAGTGTTTATTTTATTAAATGTTGAGTCTTGAATAAGTCTGAACTATTTTACAGTTTTTTTATGAGTTTGTTTTCAAGTTGTTTTAGTGGGTTAGCAGTTGTGCCTTAAGAATAGGACCTGATGAGCTATTCTTTAGGAGTAAGTTGAGTCATTTTAGGAGTCTGTTATGAGTCTGTGTTTTCCTATAAATTAGTGCCGTACTTGCATTGTGATGTATCTCCTGCAGTCAATAAAAATTTCTTTCTTCTTCTTCTGTTTTCTTGCTGTTTGTTCGATCTTGTTTTTTTTGGGAAATTAAAGACTTCAACTTTAATTTCCTGCACGTGGTATCAGAGCTAGAATAATCCAGTGTTCTTGTTGGTCTAAGTTCTTTTTTCTTAGAAGTCCAATGATGAACGGGATTCAGCCTCAGCTTCCGAGGTTTAGCGGAAAACACTTTGATCAATGGTGTATCCAGATGAAGGCCTTGTTCGGTTTTCAGGAGCTATCCGAGATTGTTGAGCTCGGATATGCAGAACCAGTTGATGAAGATGCAGCAACAACACTTACTCAAGTCCAGAAGGACAGCTTGAGTAACAGCAGGAAGAAGGACAAGAAGGCTTTATTCTTTCTCTACCAAG
>JAXBDA010005549.1:17500-24031 GCA_036023075.1 Gaultheria prostrata
CCGTCGCGGCTGGGATGTGAGGGAGACCGAGGACGGCCTCTACCTTCGGATGGACATGCCTGGATTGGGAAAAGAGAACGTCAAGGTCGGTGCGGAACAGAACACTCTGGTTATCAAGGGTGAAACAGAGGAGTCGTCCGGCGAAGATGATGGCGGACGGAGGTATAGAAGCAGGATTGATCTCCCGGACAAGCTTTACAAGACTGATCAAATCAAGGCCGAGATGAAAAACGGTGTGCTGAAGGTTTTGGTGCCCAAGGTGAAAGAAGAGGAGAGGTCCGATGTGTTCCATGTCAATGTCGAGTAAAAGAGTGGTGCTTCTGAGGAGAAATTAGGGTGTTTGGTTTAAATTAGGGATTATGATCATAGGCAAATGAGTGTGTTTGGGCGTCAAAAATTGTACTGGTTTTTGGATCTAATGGAGTTATGGAGAAATTAATGTGGATATGAAGTTGTTTTCGTAAATTGGATTATTGTGGTTCTTGCATTCCATATGCAGTTAAATTGCTTTTTAATGTGATTGAGGTTCAGTACCTACGGGGTACAATGTATTACCCAGTCTGCGGATCTCGGCGGTCTATTTTGACTTTGGATAGTCTGGATTTGGAAAGAGAAAAATGGGAGAGAGGATATTTTAACCTCGGCCATTCAATACGTTTTTAGACGGCTTGGATGCAATGTTTGAGTATTACGTAGGCTCGATCACGTGGTACCCGGTAGATACCCCAAAATTTTTCGCAATTGAGCTTTCATTTGGTTTTCATCTCCCTTGGTCTAATTATTCAGTGATACCGGACCACTGTTTCGTGGTGGTTCCGGAATACTCTAAGGCCTCGTTTGATTCGCGGATTGAAATAGATGAGATTAATAATCCTGGGATTGGTATCCTGGACTATTTGTCCTGGTACTAATTTCATCCCTAATTCGACTCAATCCCATGTTTGATTCGCATGAGATTCTTTATGGGATAATTTTTTTATATAAAAAATATTTATAAAAAAAAAGAGTTAAAATAAAGTTTTCTTAAATTTTTTAAAAAAAATCACTTTTCAAAATTGTTTTTTTGAAAAACATTTACTTTGAGAAATAACAAAATTTTAAAAATATTTTTGGGTAACAAAACTAGTTTTTGAAAAGTATTGTTTTGAAAACAGTTATGTTGGAAAAAGTAAAGTTTTGAAAATGGTTTTTTTCAAAAATAATTTAAAAATAATAATTTTGAAAATATTTTTTTAATGCAATCACAATCTATTTTTTTAAAATAAAGTTTCTAAAAAAAAACATTATTTCAATACTTTTTTAAATAAATTTTATTTCAGAGATATAATTTTTCAAAAAAGGTTTTTGAAAACAATTTTTAAAAAACAATTTTTTTTAGATAAATCATTATTTCGAAAAAAAATTAAATATTTTTAAGAACCTTTTTTCAAAAAAATTTAAATAAATAAAGTTTTTTTACATAAATAATTATTCCCAAAAAAAATTAGAGATTTTATTAAAAACTAAGTTTTTAAAAAAAAAAATTATTTCCAAAAAAAAAAATTATGGGAAAACATTTTTTGAAAACATTTTTTTTTAAAATAAAGTTTTCGAAACACATTTTCTAAAAAATAAAAATAAAAAAACAATTTGGAAAACATTTTTTAGAAGAATTCCAAAATCATCCAAATATTTTCGAAAACAATCCCATCTTTGTTAATCCCACTCAATCCCACCTCCCTCTGGGATCCCCATATTAAATAAAAATAGTACCGGGATTAATAATCCCGAGTCATTTGAGAACCAAACATGGGATAACTCATAAAGTGGTACAATTAGTCCTATCCCAGACAGTTAATCCACGAATCAAACGAGGCCTAACATTACACTTACTTTGGAACTATGGAAAGAAAATTTTCTTCTATGTACTACTTTTTATGGATTTTGATTTACTTGGGTTCATTTCTATTACTGGGTAAATGATAATTGCACAACGGAGAGCAACGAGAACACTCAAAACACTGTCTTTGGATGGTGAGAGGAGAAAAGAGAAGAAGGGGAGGGTTTTCCATTAATGGTGAGAGAAGAAAAGAAAGGGGAGTGGTTTCTCACCCTCCCATTCAAACAACCTTGAGAAATCACTCTCTCTTCCTCCCATTCCGGTCATCTCTCTCATCTCTGACAACTTTCCGGTGACCTCAAAAATCAGTTTTGGTCACAGATCCGGCTTTGCCTCGATGAGACGAAGACAACGGTGCAAGTCCGACGACAATCCGGCGACCGGGTGGACCTCACGTGCGCCCGGCGACTTGTTTCTCACGGAATCTCACTACTTTTGGTGAGAAACGAAAAGGGGAGAAAAGGGGGGGTAAGGAGTTCTGATTTCTCACTCTTCCTCTCCCACCACTTTGATCATCCAAACAAGGGAGAGATTTCACTCTCCTTTATTTTCTCTCGAAATCTTGTAATCCAAAGGAGCTGAAAACGTTGTCATTTTGGGCTCCTCCCAAAAAGAACTACTTATCCCAAAAAACATATTCCCTCCGTCCCTTTTTAAGTGTGTTACTTGGGAATTCTAACTATTTTTCTCTCACATCAACTTTACAATTTTTACATCTACTTTCCATTACTTACCCTTATCAATATAATAATACCCACTAACTTTTTAAAAAGGAATCTACTTTTAAGGGCAAAATAGGAAATGTACCCACTAACTTTTCAAAACACACAATTATTAAGGGACAACCCAAAATGGAAATGTACACACTATAAAAGAGACGGAGGGAGTATTATTTTCAAAATATCAATTCATTTTTGCAATTTACCAGGCACAAAAATTGAATACAATAATTTGAAATTTATTATTTCATTTTCGCAATTTACCAAGTAAATTTATCATAGAAATTGAATACGATAAATTTATCAATTCGAGAAACGAAATGCCGATCAAATTTACCTGGCAAATCTATCACAATTATTGAATACTATTCATACCCACTTAGGATAGGGGTTTCCAAAAACAGAAAGAAAATCCCAATTAGTAAACCCATTCAGTGCACAGTCGACCAATTAGTTTTTTGAAACCATTCAATTTGAGAATTTTATTTTATGAGAAATGCTATTACAAACTGTCGGATACAAGGACAACGAAATAATAGTAACGCATACAAGGACAACGAAATAATAGTAACAACATACAAACAAATCATGTTGTAAGGATTTTTTTTTTATAGTAGATACCATGTTTGAGGAGGGTGTCGTACGTTCGGAGATTTTGTTGGGTGAGGTGAAGGGCCTCGTCCAACTTGCCTGAAACGGAGAGGAATTTGACGGTTGAATATAAGAGTTTTAAGTCTATCGGTTATCTCCTAGTTCTCCTACAAGTGAGATCAGGGTTCGAGTCTCGGCAGAGACGTTTGGGATTTAGGACTATGAATAGCTTCTAGACCCCCTCTGGACTAACTCCCCCGCTAATTCTCCACTGATGTGTATCGAATGACAAAAAGAAAAGAAGAAGAAAAGTAGAGTTTATGGTCATAGGGTTTGGAAAGTGAATGTAGTTGTTATGTTAGTAGGGAAGACGACCCTGTAATGACAACTCTCACCACCAAGATGGATCTAAGGGAGAGCATCTCCATCAGTCTAGGCAAAAATACTAGCCATTTTGCCTCAAAAAGTGCCATACAATGATATAGCTAGCCACAAAATATCACATCTACCCAACAGAGTAGCCATTAGGCTCAACAAAAAAAAAAAAACGACATCACCTTCTTCCTCACACGAGCACGTGTGCGACACGTGCTGAGACTAGATCTCACTCTCTTGCACGCGCCGCCTTTGACCGGCGCGTGCGGTCGCCACGAGACTCCGTCGGCGACGGGTCATAGACCAATGTCTTTGTCTCGACGAGATCAATAATCTCCCGGTCTCAAAAAGATTTTAGGACTCGTTTCCTGCGACTGGTTTTTTCCCGGCCACTCGTTTCCGGCGACGGGTTTTGTCGTCGATTTGCTGGGAGAAGAGAGAGAGACCAGCAAGAGAGAGAGAGAGAGAGAAAGAGAAGGAGAGAGATGGAGAAGCGAGCTCGCAAGCCTCGCTGCCTGTGTGGAGGTACTGTACACCGGGCCACGATGGCGAGGCCGATGCCTAGGCTGTTGGGCGACGGTTTTTGGTGCTTTTTTCCGGCATCCTCGCCCGTGGTGGCTCCTAGCCGTGGATGGCTCGTTTATTGTTATATTAATAACAAACTTTTTTAACCCTCGTTCTATATATGCTCGCCCCCACTGTTTTTTCATGGTCTATTTTGCTGCTATATCTTAATCTTCAATCCTTACATTTTCTTTAACAAAGAAGTCCACAATAAAACTTACTAGCATGAGTGAAATATCTGGAAATTAAGGATTTAAATTGAAAAAAAAAAACCTATAAACACACGTATACAAAGTTACCAAAAAACTCACTCTGGAGGACCTCACCTCACCCTCTCTCACATCGGACTACATTGCAAAAACCCGCACATCTCTCTCCCTCTCGATACAAATTAATGTATGTAGGCAGAGATCCAATCCACAGCCTCAAAGGCTTTGGCGTGGGTGGTTGCCGACTCTTTGGGCACCGATGGTAAATCCCAACAGTTTTTAGTCGCCAGTTTAGTCGATGGAACCTCGTTCAGGAAAGTCATAACTGGTCAGGGTATCACGTTCGGCGACTAAATATTTGGTCACCAACTACTTTATTTTATCAATAAATTCTCGTTAATCTAAAAATATATTCCGTCGACCAATTCTTGAAATAAGTACAGCAAATCACTCTAATTAATCCAACAAAAAACACATAACCTCCAATACCTGTTTAATCCATCCAAAAGCACAAATTTAATATTACCACCAGTCATAAGTTCCAACTCCAAAGAGTTGATGGAAATACATGAGTCAACACAACAACATTCTAGTCTTCAACGTAAACATTAGAAATCACATATTCATATCCATCCTAAACAAAAACCATCAATCAAAGTCCTCCATCGTATGGAAAAACGTGTCAAATTGCTCCACCATATGCAAAAACCATCTCTCAAAGTCGATCTTGTATCTGTAGATGGAAAACAAGAACTCCCCCCGTCCCTTTTTAAGTGATCCATATGGAAATACATGCAATTTCAAACACCTAAAAAACATATTTCTCTATATAATTTTTTAATTTTTTTATACCAAATTAAAGTGCTCATTGAGTACTTTAATTTGGTGCAAAAAAAAAAATTAAAAACGTTCTACGGAGATGCCTTTTTTAACGTCCACAAAATACACGTTTCCCAAGTGGATCATTTAAAAAGGGACGGAGGGAGTAGTAAATAATGATTCTTTTTCAATCAACATGCAACAATAAACAAAAAATTATAAGCTACTTTGTGTACTCATTTCTATCTGTAACTCAAAAAGAGAAAAGGCAAAGGTAGAATAGCATCACATTTGATGATTAGCAGCTGCAATTGTTAAGGCACAGCCTCATTTGCAATTATTAGTCCTAGCATCATCCTCAGAAGAAGCCCCATTCTCCAACAAAAATTGTTAAGGCACAGCCTCATTTGAAATTATTAGTCCTAGCATCATCCTCAGAAGAAGCCCCATTCTCCAACAATAAACTCTTTAGAAGACATCACCACAACCAGACACATGATTTCATGAGTAGAAGTAGCGACCAAAATATTCAGACAGAGCGGACATAAAAAAACTAGGTGATTTCTGCCATGCTACGCACGTTTGGTGACACCCGTTGTTTTGAATCTATATTTTGTATCACTGCATTTTTAATTGTGTTCAAATTGATAAAAGGATAGCATGTGGTAATAATCATGCTCGACGGTCAATACAAAAGCTATTTCCAGAGATATATATTAACATTCAAAATATTTTGAGATTAACAGTGCATGTACGTGTTGCGTTGGATGGGGGAGCTATTTTCCACAATGTGGCAAAAGAGCTCGCCTTGTAGTTGTAGTAGCAAGTAAAAAAGTTATAGTGGAAACTTTTCTGGCAGGTGTTGTGGGTGGGAGAGGAAGTGGTGGGTGATGTATGTTCAGATTGCTTTCATGAAAGATTGACCTTATACTGAACTTGCATTGGTCGATTCCTCTGTAGCTGTAGTTGTATGCTTTCATGTTTGCTTGGCATTATATTGGGGAGGCTAACTTCTGCAGCATATGCTAAAAGAAGTTGAAGGTGGTTAGTTTCAGCACAGATCAAAAGAGGCTCCGCTGTAGTAGTTATCTTGCATTTTTGTTGCCGTGATGGCGTAGAATTCCTTTGACACTTTCTGCAAATGTTGCTGCTTCTATGGAGCCAGTAGGGTCTGTCATTTCAATGTCGAATATGATCCTGAAAAGCCCAGTATGAAATGGGTCAGTGGAAACTGCAGGGCACTCAAACTTAATCTTGGTAATTGGGTAGCAATGTCAATGATGTCATAGATTAATTTTTTTCGTTCAAAACTATTTTTCCTTTAATTATCAAATGATAAACCTTTAAATGTTAAGAGGCGCTCAGATTCATATGC
>JAXBDA010005550.1:0-24028 GCA_036023075.1 Gaultheria prostrata
AGTGGCCACTATGGGAATACGTGCAATTGCGAATCGCTACAAAATACATTTCTCTTTATAATTTTTTAATTTGTTTTATACCAATTAAAGTGCTCATTGAGTTCTTTAATTTGGTGCAAAACAAATTAAAAAAAAAAATTCTACAGAAATACATATTTTAACGTTCACAAAAATACACCTTTCCCAAAGGAGACACTTAAAATGGGACTGAGGGAGTACAAAAAATCTAACATAGGGTTGGTGACAATGAAAAATCGAGTAGAAGAATTGCAAGGTCATTTGAACAGTGTTACTAGTGAAAAAGACAAGCTGACAAAGGAGGTTGAGAGCCTTCAATAGGAAAACAGAGTCTTGACACTGATTCAAACACCACCTCTAACGGCAAAATCGAGACATTAAATTTGCTATTGATAATGCTAATATTCTATTTGAGTGGATGAACACAGGATCAAAGACATTGGATGATATTCTCAGCGTACAAAGACCGACAAGTGACAAGTAAGGGCTTGGCTTTTATGGAGCGTCATCCTCCAAACATTCTACAGAAGTACATTTTTTAACGTCCATAAAAATACACCTTTCCCAAAGGAGACACTTAAAATGGGACGGAGGGAGTATAAAAAATCTAACATAGAGTTACTGTCATTTTTTTATATGTTTATATATTAAAAAACATTAAAATATTTAAAAATCCTTTTAAATTTTTTTTTGTCACAATTTGGATGCCTTGAGGTGTGAGTTGGTGCTATGGGTTTTGAGCATCTTTATAAGAGTGTGTGAGCATCTTATTTAATTTCTTTCGGGCACTGTATTAAAAATTAAATGTTTCATGGCACATGTCTCTATGACTACCACTTCTACACGTCAGAGTTAGAGAGATCACTTAACGAGGAAAGTTGGATTCTCATGAACCTGGATATGTCTTGTACTTTTCCTAGGCGATTGACCATTTTTTTGCATCATTTTTGGATACGAAGTTCTATATGTCATGCTATGCTATGCTAAAGAAAGAAAATAAAGATAATATACATTTGTTGTGGGTGAGATAAAATGTCTATCCGGGTGTTCACTAAGTAATCGGATCCATTCGGCTCTATCCAGTCCGAACGTTCACGTTAAAAAGGTGATAGACCTCGTGAAGGCATTCCTATTAGATCACTTGCCTAGTAACCGGATCCATTCGGCTCTATCCAATTCGAATGTTTGCATCAAACGACAGTGGGGTAAAAGAGAATACCCTATAAAATATATATTCGTAAGAAAAAAAAAATAATGTGTTACTTTGTTGAGGGGGAGTTGTTTATTCTTTTTTGGAGACATAATTAGTATCGATGGGTGCTTGGTTTGACTTTGTGAGGAGGAGACTGTTTGACGATCCAAGGGTATTTGAGAAATTTCAAATACTTGGATGTTGATCTTAGTTTCCTAGTGATGTGTTTCACACACTCATCGTTGTCATAAGTTTCATATGTCATGATGCATTTACCTCTTCGATATACACTCGATTGGTCTTATCTGATTTGCCCAGACATGTTAATTATTTTTTGCAACTTAACTCTTATAACCACATGCTTCTACCTACGTCAATTTCATGTCGTGATCCATGATTTTGGTGTTCATTTTACTTTCGAGGCTTGTCGGACCATACTTTGTAGAGTTTCTAGTTTTTCAACAAAGTGCTTGACCGTCTTCAGCTTGTGCTTGAGCATGTTGTTTGGCACCTCCATTGTTTTTTTTTATCCTCCAAGCATTTGAAAATTGTTTGACCACCCTATGAGGCATTTCAACCTTTTTTTTTCCTCTACGCATTCTCCTGTTGCTGAGAGATGCACTTTAACAACAACAAAAAAAAGAGATGCACTTTAACAAAAAAAAAAAAAAAAGAACAGACGTGGCTAAAAATAGGGAAGTGTTTAGTGCCTTTTTTCTAATGGATTTTCCCTGTATTTCCTTGTTTACAACATTTAGTTTTTTAAAAAAAAAATCGGAAATAGTCCAACAAGCAAGGCATGTTTTCATTTTTATTTTACTTATGTCCTCTTAATTTCCCAATTCTCTCTCTTATATTGCGATTTATTCCGATCTTGGTTTGCTTTTGGGCATTAATCAAAGATATTTTTTTTCCTCCATGGCTTGACATCTTCCTAGACCGTCACGGTGTCACGTATAGCTGGTTATTGGCCTCCTATGCTAATAAAAAAAAGGGATTAATGTAGACACCTCAATTTAGACCCTCTACAATTCTAGACCCATGGCTTGAACGGCCTCCCCGATGATGAAAATAAGGTCAAGGATGCCTCGATGATGTTGGAACAATGCTCTTAAAAATACCAAATACCAAAACCTCTAGCAAATCCTTGTACTTCAATCCCAAAACCCTACAATCCTTGAACACCAATCACCAAGGCCAGAAAAAGCACTTGTGCTCACTCGTTCAACTTGTCGCACAAGTCCAACTCGTGCACACAAGTTGACTAGAGCATGCAAAATTTCGTACAAGAATCGCACAAGCAAATTCATGATGGTATTCTATTTCTTGTGATGGCTAGGTGGCTCTCTCTCCATGTAACCAACACCCACATTTCTAGGGCCCCTTTTGAACCCTTCGAACCTTTTAAAACCTCTCTTTTTGAACCATTTGAATCTAAGAATACTCCTCCACTCTCCAAAAATGTGGTACCCATGCATGTACACTCTCATGCTTACCCAACTCTTGCCTCTCCCTCTAATTCTACTTTCTACTCCTAAAATCCTAAAAATTCAAGTTCTAAAGTCCTAAAATTTTAAGTCTACACATTTCTTCTACTATTTCAGTCAACTTGAATTCCTCAAAACCCTCTGAAACCATCATTTTGGCCCTTGAGGGGACCTTCTTGAACACACTCTAATCTTCTATATAAGAGTTGTGCTAAAAAATAGGCCTACATGCTGTTAAAATAATTTTTTTTTTCCAAAGTCAAGTCTTTGGCACAAGTGCGCACCAGTCCCCTTCTGGTACCCAGCCTTTCTAAACTTGGTTTTCCTGCCATTTTTTGTAAAGATTTGTGTTATTTCTTTATTAGTCTATGTATAATTACATTTTTGCTCATGTTATTATCCTTCTTAAAAAGGCTAAGCCTTGTAAGTGGTGAGCCACCCAATTGTATATTAAAGTCCAACCTTTTTCTATTTATCCGACGTGGGACTGATCCTTCACAAATGTTTCTAACAAATTCCCTCTCATGTGTGAACCATGTATTGGGCCTAGCTCCCCCTCGATCTGAACGACTTGACTCCCCTTTAATTCTTGATCTATCTCTCCAACACCTTGTCTGAACCCGGGCTTATTTACCGCACCACTCCATCAAGAGCCACCATACTCCACAAGAGTCACCTTGCTTGCCAGCCAGGTGCTGCACGCACCAGGGATTTTTCCTGCTCCATCGAGAGTATCCACTCCACCGAGAGCCACCTTGCTGCCGGCCACCTGCCGCATGCACCAAGAATTTTCTTGCTCCATCGAGAGTTGCAATGGATTTTTCCTGCTCCTCCGAGAGTATCTGTGCAAGCCCACAACTACCGATGCTTCCAGGAGAGTCTGCCCATAGATTGTTAGCCATCGGTTGTGATACCACTTGTTGGGAGTCTGATCCGTCAGAGGTTCTGCCCTTGTGCACGCAGGCCCAATTCGTTAGGGAGTTTCCACGGAGTCCGCCACATCACATGGACCCAATATACATTGAATGACCCATATCCACTTATAAGGCTAAGCCTTAAAGGTTAGCCTTGTAAGTGGTGAGCCATCCAATTGTATATTAAAGTCCAACTCTTTTTTCTATTTATCTGATGTGGGACTTAACCTTCACACATGTTCCCAACAATCTCCCCCTCATGTGTGTACCATGTATTAGGCCTAGCTCCCCCTCGATCTGATCAACTTGACTCCCCTTTAATTTTTGATCTATCTCTCCAACACCGTGTCCACTTCCATTCCATCAAGAGCCACCATAATCCACGAGAGGCACCTTGCTTGCCAACCAGGTGCCGCAGACACCAGGAATTTTTCCTGCTCCATCGAGAGTACCCACTCCACCGCGAGTCTTTGTGCAATCCCACGACCACCAATGCTTCCAAGAGAGTCTGACCATAGATCGTTAGCCATCGGCTCTGATACCAGTTGTTGGGAGTTTGATCTGTCTGAGGTTCTTCTCTTGTGCACATAGGCCCAATCCGTTGGAGAGTATCCATAGAGTCCACCTCATCACATGAACCCAATATACATTGAATGACCCATATCCACTTAAAAGGCTAAGCCTTAAAAACTATAAGTGTTGTAAGTGGTGAGCAACCAAATTTTATATTGAGGTCCAACCTTTTTATATTTATCCGAGGTGGGACTCATCCTTCACACACGTTTCTAACAATCTCCCCCTCATGTGTGAACCTTCTATTGGGTCTAGCTCCCCCTCGATTTGAACGACTTGACTCCCCTTTAATTCTTGATTTATCTCTCCAATTCAAAAGGGGCACTTAACCTCTCTTCACTCTTCGGTTTCCTGGCTTCACTCCTAAACTAAACCAGTTGCTTAGGAAAGTATTACCTAGTCTTTTTTCTGGGTGTTAAGAACCACTGTTGGTTTCTATTTATGGTTCCTATGGATACCTTTACTCGATCAAACCAGTGTCTGAGCCCGGGCTTATTTACCGCACCATTCAATCAAGAGCCACCATACTCCACGAGAGTCACCTTGCTTGCCAGCCAGGTGCCACACGCACTAGGGATTTTTCCTTCTCTATCGAGAGTATCCACTCCACCGAGAGCCACCTTGCTGCCAGCCACCTGCCACATGCACCAGGAATTTTCTTGCTCCATCGAGAGTTGCATGGATTTTTCCTGCTCCTTCGAGAGTCTCTGTGCAAGCCCACAACCACCGATACTTCCAGGAGAGTTTGCCCATAGATCGTCAGCCGTCGGCTCTGATACCACTTGTTGGGAGTCTGATCCAACTGAGGTCTGCCTATTCACGCGTAAGCCCAATCCGTTGGGGAGTATCCACGGAGTCCACCACATCACATGGACCCAATATGTAACGGCACTAAATTTTCTTTTCGTAATTATAATTGGTCGCTTAAAAATTTAGCTTTTATGGTCGTGTCCTATTTAATTATTTTTGCACTTGGTGCGGGTGTAATTGGCATTGTTATAGTTTTGAGGGTACAAGCCTAATTTTAGTAGATTACATTATTAGGCCATTTTTATTATAGATGTGTCAGTTATTTTAAATACTTCTAAATAATTAGTTAGCTATAATTTAGGGATATTGTGATTAGTGGGTAGTTGTTATGTTGCTTCAAAATAGGATTACATTTCTTATATCATTTTAGATGGGACAAGCTAGATAAATATGTATCCAATTCTAACTAATTGGTTTCCTAATATTTAGGGTAAATGGTTTATCAGGCAGTTAGGGTTGCACGTGTATGTATATATACACGTTTAGTAGTTGCCTTGGGTTATATTTTGAGAGAAGATTGAGAGGAGGCTTTGGGATACAACAGTAGCCGTGAAAGGATTCTTGAGGTGTTCTTTTACCCTTCTTCTCGATCTCCGTGGCGGTACGTATGTCAGTCATCTTCATTGTTTTAATTAATTTTGAACAATTTGTTTGAGAGAGAGTATCAGGTTCTTGGGTATTTAACTTATTCGCATGAAATCATAGGAGATGGTGTACGATTCATTCGGTGGAAGAGAGAGAGAACCGAGTGCTGAGTGAGCAGAACCGAAGTTGGGTTTCGTGCATGCTATCCGATGCGTGCATGTGATAGTACTGGTGTCCAATGGTGACGTTGAAGTATGAATTGCTGAATTTTGGCCAAGGCAGTTGTAGTCCATGGGGGTAAGAATTTTATTAATTATTTTGGAGACAGGAAGGCTAGTGTTTTTTTTGGAGTTAATTATGATGGCAGCATATATGTTCTGTTTTGGAGCCATGTGTTTTGTACGGACAAAAAGAGAAAAAGAAAGAAAAGGGAATAGCCTTCGAATGTGGTGATGAGTAATTGGGAATGAGCTTAAACGTGGTTTGGTTTTGAGTGGTTACTATAGCAACATAGGATTTAGCATAATCGGGTTCTTTGGTGATAAAGATGTTGATAGGATTTGGGGTCGTACTGTAATTGCTGTATTTGTTCAGGGACCGGAGAGTGTAATTACACTTCACATTTCGTTTTGTCTGTTATGGTTTGCTAGTTAGTTGGGAAGGAGGGGATATAAGGAGCAGATACTGTAGCAGAAAGGGGGTGGATTGTAATGTTCTTCTTTTCTCTCATTCTGTAATTCTATCTCTCTCTCTCTCTCTCTCTCTCTCCCTCTCTCTCTCTCCCTCTACATTCTTGTATCTCTCTCTGTCTCTCATCTCCATGCTCTTGTAATTCGATTACCAGAAATTCATCAATAAAACTCTTATTCATTTTGTCAATTACTTTGATTGCACTAGTTCTATCAGTGGTATCAGAGCAGTCTTTCCTTGGACTGTGAGGATCAAATGCATGCCATGGAATCGCCTCAAGAACTATGGAGCTCAATTCACGAAGATTTTCAAAAGGTCAATGCATTGTTCTCTAAAGTAATTGAGGACATCACAAAACTCATAGAGAGCAAAAAGGAATTTAGGGCAAATCTTGATGATCTCCAATTGTTAGTCAGTGAAATGAGTCGTGAGGAATCAGAGACCAAGAATGTACACACTGAAGAAGAATTGCAATGGTGTTTTGAAGGGGATGTGAAGTTAGGGTCCGATGATTCGACGGGAAACAAAGAGTGCTCGGAGATGGGTCTGGTACTGGGGAAACCCTCCGTCAACAAGATACCACTGACCTTCACCAAAAAGCCAAATGGTGTTGCAAAAGTGGAATTGCGATCGGATAGCGGACAAGCTACAGAGGCAGTGAAAAGACCCGTGTAAAAAAAAAAAAAAACTTTTTGGAGAAGTTTCGTTTTGGCCGATAAAAAGTCCCGGTAATTGCTCCTTGGATTTTTCTAAGCACAACGGTATAATCGAAAGTTATTTTTGAGTAAAGTAAAGTCGTCTTTCACCCATTTTCTTCGGAGAAAAATGTGCAGTTTTTCGGTTTTGTACTAAAAGTGGGGGATGAGATTTTGATGTGATTAAAATTTTGGAAATGCCATTGTTTCCAAATGGGGGTACTTATTTTCATAAATAAATTAATGTAAAGAAAACTCAAAAATTATAGTCTTTACTTAACTTTGGTTTATGAAAATAAGTATTGTAGTCACATTTGGGTGTGTAGTGTAATTGGAAGGATATAAGTGTAGTTTGGGGAAAATTTGGAAAAAAGGAATCATTCTCTCTTTCTCCTCTTAACAGCCGGCTCTCATCTCTCTCTCCATCTCTCAAATTTCTTCCATTGATACACCTCAAATCTCAACCAAAACCAAATTCCTTCAAGGTTCGACCATAAAATCTCATTCTCTACGTGATTTCAAGCTTGGGTTGTGTTGGTTTTAGCTTTGAAGTGGGTATTTTGGGTTTGGAAGCTCAAGGTCTTGGGTTTTTCGTTTTCAACTCATTTGGAGCCAAATTCGTGAGGTAGGGAAACAATTACTACCTCCTCTAGTTGTATACTTGTGATTTGTTGTACATACCTTGTTCTTGGCTTCAATTTCATTGAAAATCATGTTTTCCCTCTTTATGTGGGTTTTCCTAACTTTGATTCTTTGATCTACGAAATTACTTGTTGATTGATGAAATTGGGAGTGGAATTGACCTCCCTCCATGTTGAATTGTTGCCTAGCATCTCTAGTTTGAGCCTAAACTATCCCATTTGTGTTTAGGTTGAAATTCCACACCTTAGAGGTGAAAATATGTCCATTTTCTGGAAAATGTAACTGCTGTCCCTGTTTTCCAGCAGCTGCCCCAATTTTCTGGGTGGTTTCCGGCCACCCTTTGACGTCCGTTTGGCCTCCAATCGTCCGGTACTTTGCACACTTGAATTATAGCAACGTGGTAACCCCAAAAACCATTTTGAAATCTTTAAACTACAACTTTGACACGTGATTTCATTGGACACCTCGTTATACGTATCGGATACATATCACATTGAGTTGGTTGGCCCATTTGGCGAAAATTGTGGTGTTTTGAAAGAAAATGGATACATAGAAATGTTTGATGAACTAAATGCTTTGAGATGATGAAAATGGTTTCTGTGACTCTAGGGTTCACCCGTTTGGTGTCCCTAGCCATGGGTGAACGGAGCCCACGAAATCCGGCTAGGGTGAACGGAGCCCACGAAATCCGGCAGGGGTGCACGGAGCCCAAGAAATCCGGCAGAGGGATTCATTCCCTAGTAAATGTAATGGTTGATTTTATGAAAGAGTTGGAAATGGAAATGTTTTGAAGTGAAAATGACATTTGACAAACTTTGGATACTTGGACACGAAATTGGACACATATGATGGAAATGTTTTGAAGTGAAAATGCGTTTGATAAACTTTGGATACTTGGATACGAAATTGGACACATATGATTACATTTTGGATATTTGGACTTACTAAATGGATTTTCGAGTTTCATTTGGACACTTTGAAATGGTTTTGGACACTTGGATACGTTCGGGACACGTGGATACGTTCCATGGACACTTGGGTACATTATGGACACATATCGCTTGTTTTCATTTTCATAATGATTCTTGGATCACTTCTTTCATGACAACCCACATTGTGTGCACTTATCATATTTATACACCTAGCGGTTGTAGTGTGATTTTTCTACTGGGCTAGTGAGCTCACCCTATCATTTTCAGGTACACGGCGTGGAACATGAGATTGGATGCTTGTGGAGTGATGCATTACATGGAGCTTATACATGCATGAAGTTATTTTTCCATCTTATAACTAGTATTTTTGGTAAATGACAATGTAACTTCAATTCACTCAATCTTTTGACTTATTGGGATCTATGTAATAACTTTAAAACTTATGTTGGGATATTTATGTATTCGGGGTACGATGTAGTACCACCTTGAGACTTGTTGACTTGACCACATATGTTGTGGAAGTTTGACTTGGACTTTTAATGGAGAATTGTTGACTTTTGACTTGTGCCACGTAGATGTTGTGGAATTTTGTTTGTTAAAAAGCAGGGCGTGACAGGCAGAATCCAGCTACGTGGTGGATAGCGAAGAGTGCTCGGAGAAGGTTTTGATCTTAAAGAAACACTCTGTCTCGAACAGCCACCACTCGCCATTGTCGCACCATCGCTCCGATCGAACGTTAGATAGCAGGAATATGTGGCTCTACGCCGAAAATTCAAGAACCACCAACTTTGTTTGTGTCAAAGGAAGCCTCCTATCCTTGGCATGGAAATTTACAATTTTCAAACTTGGGATGAGGGAACAATCAAGATTTGGGATCCGGGTGACTCGACCATATGCAAGTTTCGATCTAAAGCTGGAATTAGATACATTTCTTTTCAGACTTTGACAGTAGGTTGTGGAGAAAAGGGAAGAAAACGCGGGGAAGCTTTAAGCACTCCAACTGTTCGATCAATTGTCAAACAAAATGAGCGCTTGGCGGGAATGGGTAATACTAAAGGGAATGATGGGCTGAAGCAATGGTATGATTCAAAACGACAAATTCAAAATTATTGTTCGTCAAAAGCTGTCAAGTATTCCAGATTAGAGTTTGCGGATATGGGTTCAAGAACCAAAAATGATGCAACAGGCTAATGGCAGATGAGTAGTTCCTTGAAGCGACGATGGTTTCTGACGGGCAACCAATTTTGTGCTATGTGTCCTCCTTAAAGTTTGTTCAGTCTGACTGATTTGGGCGTGGTATAAGGACTACCATGGAGCCGGTGATTACCCATTTTGATACCTGGATTGGTGATGCAACTCTTACTTGGACTCGAGGCTATTGAAGTGGACAATGATTTGTTGGGAGAATTGGCATGATTTGCTGCAGAAGTTTCCCATTTTCAACCTTGAGGACAAGGTTGTTTTTAAGGGGGAAGTAATGATAGGATTTGGGGTCGTACTGTAATTGCTGTATTTGTTCAGGGACCGGAGAGTGTAATTACACTTCACATTTCGTTTTTTCTGTTATGGTTTGCTAGTTAGTTGGGAAGGAGGGGATATAAGGAGTAGATACTGTAGCAGAAAGGGGGTGGATTGTAATGTTCTTCTTTTCTCTCATTTTGTAATTCTTTCTCTCTCTCTGTACATTCTTGTATCTCTCTCTGTCTCTCATCTCCATGCTCTTGTAATTCGATTACCATAAATTCATCAATAAAACTCTTATTCATTTTGTCAATTACTTTGATTGCATTAGTTCTATAAGATATTCCTAGCTTAAGTTACGTAATCAGTGTTATATTATTCAAATAGTTAGTTATTTCGTATTCTTTATTTTTGTACAGGCTAGTCTCTTTTTGCGTGATCAAGTTGCGTTACTTTTGGATACAGGTGAGTGGTTAAGCATGTTATGTATTTTCGAAACTTCCCGAGTTTTTCTTAAATTGTTGCTTTGGAAAATTATATCCATTTTCTTTAAAAGTGTTACAATTGTAACGCCCCAAATTTCATAAACATATATAAGTACATAATCCACGTGGAGGTCAACACCATCCACGGTCAAAGTCAAATTACATGTTCAAAGTCAATAAAAATCAAAGTTTAGTGTACTGAATCAATTACATAAACCGAATAGTCTTCACAAGTTTCTAGCCAAAAATACATGAATTACAAGTTAAACGTTCATCTTTTCAAAAAGTAGTACTAGTCCAAGATGATCATGTAACTCGTCCAATTAGCTTTCAAAAGAATGAAGTCATGCATGCACATCCACATGCCAAATCATGTTCCGCCTTGTCGAGTACCTGGAAATTATAAGGGTGAGCTCACTAGCCCAGTAGGAAAACATCTATCTATTCTAAATGTAAATGAGATGCTCATGAGGTACATCGAAGGAAGGAAAATCCAACAAGAGTAACCAAAGAAGTCGCAGAAAGTTGAATATAGAAGTGTAGTTCAAAAGTCGTCACATTAGATCAACAATCACTCCGTTGTGTCCAAAACATACCAAGTGTAGCACTCATGCTCTCAAAACACTCTCATCATGCGTCTTATTCCATTCAATGCAATCCGGGCATACCATAAAGGCCCCGTGTCACTCCGGGCATGCCATATAGGCCCCGTGTCACTCCGGGCATACCCTTTCGGGCCCCGTGTCAATCTTTTCATCATTTAATATCATTTCATGCTCAATCGATTCATTTAAGTGTCCATGCAATAGCTCAACTCAAATCAACGCTAAAAAAATCCTAATTCGCTCGATGACCGTCAACTCGCGTCATTAAGTGTCAAACCCGTCACTTGAACCCTAAGGGAACTTAAGAACTTAAAAAATATCTCTCATGATACTCATGGTAGGTCTCTCAAAGTCTTTCAAGTCAATAAGAACAAGTATAACACGTACGTTACCCGATCGAAGGCCAAAAGGGTCAAAATTGAAAAAAGCGCAGTTGGATTGATCCATAGGCAGAAATGGATCGATCCAATGTCCTAGTTGGATCGATCCATGAGCAGAAGTGGATCGATCCAAAGTCCTCTGTTCCCAAAAAAATGCAAAGTGGATCGATCCAAAGTCCTCTAATCCCAAAAAAAATGCAAAGTGGATCGATCCATAAGCAGAGTTGGATCGATCCAACTGGGTTACAAGCCAAATTGAGCACAACTCAAGGGGACTTTGATGAGTTTTGATTCAAGGATTTTGTGAGAACTTTGGAAGGTGAGTTAGCCCAACAATTTGGAACCCAACAACAACAACAACAACAACAACAAGTGAATACAATGTTGGATTCATAAGTTAGGTTCATATGACATCTTCCCATCTCCAAAGTGAATAAAACACCATTTTCAATGATTCTTTCAAAGCTTCAACAATCAAAGGCAATGGAGCATGATATGGTTCAATTAACAACTAAAGGACATGGAATTCAAGTATGGAAGCAAGAGCTAGATAGAATTCAACACAACCTTGCTAGAACAAAGCCTCACAATCAAATTTAACAAGATTTGGAAGGTTTGAACACAAATAGGGATATACCCACAAATAATCAACATATTACATTGAGAAATGATAGAGATTCTCCTATCTCTTGGGATTTAGACTAGAAAACACCTCCAAAGTGAAACCCTAGCTCAAGCTCCAAACTCCAAGAAAAATTCTTCAAACACTGGGGTGAAACAAGCACACCAATGCATAGATCTCGAGATTTTAGGAAGCTTTTGAGAAGGAGTTAAGGTTGGAAGTGAGTTTTTAGCTTGGGTTGGTGAGGAGAGTGAAGGAAGGAGTTATGGAGGAGAGAGGAGGAGGGAGAGAGGGGCCAACCACAATGGGGGAAAAAGGTGGTCTCTCTCTCTCTTCTCACACACCACACAACACACACCCACTTTACACTAATTACACCTCAAGTCCAAATGTGACTTGTGTAAACCAAATACACCCAATCAACATATATCTCACCAATACTCCAACACTTTGTAAAGACCTGTAAAATTTTATTAATTTTCCGGAAATAATGATGAGGTAACGTGAGGAATTAATTAAAATGTTTAAGTGTTGGATTATGTGGTGTTGTGTGTGGATAGAGACTTAATTGCATTACACAAGTCACTTTTGGACTTGGGGTGTAATTTTCTTTTATGTTTAAGGGTGCATGTGGTGAGACACACACACACACACCCTCTTCTCCTCTACCAGACGTCTCCCTCTCTCTCTTCTCCTCCATTGCTCTTCTCCACTCAAACCTCCACAAAACCTCAAAATCTCACACCCCAACCTTAACTCCTTCACAAAACCTTCGGGAAATCTCGCAGCTACGCGTTGGTGGTATTCATTCGTTCTGGAGCTGATAAAAGTTTGGTTGGGTTTCTCTTGGAAGGCTAGGATTCATCTTTCTCCTCACTTGAAGCTCAAATCTCTTTGAGGTAGGAAAATTTCTATCATTACTAAATGTTTTTAAGTGCTTGTGTGTGGATTGAGTTCCCATTTGATCCACCTCTATACATTTCTTGAAAATCTCTTGAAAAACCCATGATCTTGCTACATTGTTTTGATGAGGGCTTAATTGATGTTTGTGGTTGATAACCCACGTAATATGGTTGTTGTATCATCTCATTGTAGCTTATTGTGTTGATTTTTGGCCTTGAAAGTGGTTGGATTGAACCCCTTGAAAACCCCAGAAAAGCTGTCAAAAATATGCTCGTAATGACTTTGTATCGATACAAAGTTAACGTTGTATCGATACACGATGGGCTGTTCAGAATCTGGACCAGGTGTATCGATACACCCCTTCAAATGTATCGATACACTCAAGTGTATCGATACACCCTTTCATGTGTATCGATACAACTAGTCGAATTTTGGTCAGAATCATGTTTTCGTGACTCCTCTTGATTTCTTCGCGCATTTGCTTGGTATAACCATCCTCCGAACCTCGTTTCTTGTTCCAATAATTGTCCCGGACTTATTAGCTTGTACGATTATAGATTTGTTGGGTTTCTATGATTGATTAACCTTACGTTTCACGCGAAGTGTGTCTATTTGATCGAACTAGACGAGAGTTGTGAATTGAACTAACATCGCGGGGTATGGGTGACACAACGACACGAACACGTGGCTTATGTCCCATAAATTGAAAGTGAAAACATGAAATTGTTGATACTAGGGCCGTCTTTAGGACGTGTCGCTAGGTTTGATACTCGGTTCGTCCTATAGACGTTCGCGAGAGTTATGCCTTGGCCAAGGGGAAGATGATACTTGGGCCGTCCTATGGGCGTGTCGCGAGGGATACGGGGCCTATATGGTAGCCCGAAATTGATACTCGGGCCGTCCTATGGACGTGTCGCGAGGAATTACGTAAAGAATTGATTAAACGAAAGTATGACACAAGGATACGATAAATTGGACACGAACGGACGGTGGGGTATGCGTGGGCACGTGTTGGATACTCTTGATGGAAATCACTAACCCATGAATTTGTGAGTCTGGATTCGTGCATTTGAACATGGTTGATCTAAAGGATTTAAATTCCTTCGTGGGTCAATACATTAGGGATATTGTAAGGAGAATCGATTTTGTTGAAAAAAACCATTGAGTAATTTTGAAAGAGAGGTGGAGTTCTAGGAGTGATTATGCTTATTTCAAATTTCAGTATCAAATGGTAGATGTAGTTGTTTCAAGAAGTTGTTTCAAGACTTTAATTTCTCGTGTCTTGCTTCATTAAGAACAGTATGTCGTTATCGCTGTTATTGTTAGAGCTCTGTTCTTATTTACTGATTGCCACAATAATGCTATAATAGTGAGTTTTTATTTTTGTTTTACTTCCTCATTGACCCCCGAAAAACTTGTGCTTTTTTCTCTTAGACAAAGCACTCTGTTGATCTATAAACATCTTCCAGGAGATTTCTGATGATGACTAATTCAAAATGTTTGGGAAAAAAAAAACCCAAAAGAAGTGCTTATGCACATGTATAAACATATAACCTATGTACATGAAAATTGGTTTTCCCTTTGTTGATGGGGAAATTGATTGGTTACTTTTTGCCTGCGTGTTTCCCGTCTTTTAAGATATGCTTCTTAACATTGTTGCATTGTGGATTGGATTAATTCACAGTATTGTTCATTTGCATGAGGGCCCTACCTCTGCTTTATTTTGATATTATTCAGATAATATCAGTTTTTTGCATTACCGTATTGAGGTTGAGATTTAAATCCCTTCTTTTTGTGTGCGTACTTAAATTCTTTTGTCTTTCTTTGGATGCAAATGCATCAATATTAACTGATGTAGTTTTTATTTTTCATAATCAATAGGGCGAAACAACAGGTGGTACTTTATTGATTGGTATCCAAGTTGCTAGGAGAAAGAGTCATCAGCCGTGATTGTAATTATGCAGTGTAAGTCAGTAAGTGTCTTGATAACCACTTGGTTTTGCTGGGAAGGATGGGTTCTGGGATCATGTCATCAGCCTTGGTTCTACATATGCAGTGTAGGTGTCTTGATAACCCCTTGGTTAAATGAAGTTGCCTTATCCTCAAATCTTCCATTTTGATAGCTTAACCATTTGTTCAGAAACTTGATGTTGGTTATGGAAACATTGCAGGATTGATTAAGAAAGCATGCATTGTACGTACCTTCAGAGCTGCATGACTTGGCACCCACGTTTTCCACCCGTCGTCCAATGTGGGATTCCTCTGTGAGATCTTTAGGTCATATCTTGAGGCAGTATTTTACCTTCAATACCAGCTTGAAGGAGGCAAATGCGACTTTAAGAAGACCCTCAACGATCTCGTGGCCTGTTTTTATTACCATGCTACTAAGTTATTTTGTGCTATTATTTTAGCGGTTTAGTGTGTAGGTTGCCAACAATCTAAAACAGTAAATCCCTTTAAGCAAATTTATTCATGTATCGTGTTTTTAGTAAGGACAAATCTGACTCTCTAGCTAAAGTTTGGTTTCCTGGCTTTCTTGTGCTGTAGAATATATCGTGTGTCCACTTCTGATTACTTTTTGTCATATTAGTTTTAATTTTTTAACTACTTGGTTTTATCGGACATTTAGTGCATTTGTTGGTTCTGACTCAAACTTCTTTTCAAGTACCCGAAAACAAAAAGATAACAAAAGAAGTTTCGCAACTACTGTTATTGAAAAAGTCCCCTTAAAACTATCATGAGAATTGAGTTTAGCACATAGTGTAAATTGTGATAACCTGTGCTGATGTTATGTGTGACAGATTGAATTTGGCAGAAGAAATCCAGTTCAAGGCTTGGTCTAGTTCTCAAAATTAAATTCGTAACGAGTTTGAAGTTTGAAAGAAATCTTTGGTATTCGGTAGCCTCATTGAAATAAATTAAAACTAATTAAAAGGTGTTTCCTAGTGACGTCTTCTGTTGATCCCAAAATATGCCCGGAATTTTCAAGTGTCTAGAAAAATAGATACCACTCAAACACTATCCAACAGGTGCAAAATCTCTAGAAAACAAATATAGATAAAGAGTTATTACAACCCCAAATGAAAAATGTCTAAAAATTATAGAAACAAAGCCACAGAATACACCCTACTGTTTGGGAAGGTAAAGCTACAAATACAAGCAAGCAATACTGTATTGAAGGGAATTTGGCAGCATTCTTGCTAGGCTGGTAGCTTGAGAGGCATCCATCCGCGCAATCAGCGCAATCTTGCATAAGTGTAGGGATTGCAAAAGATTGCAAACCTTGAAAATAAGTGGGACTGCAATACTCTTAGAAGTTACGTCACAGCTTCCTTTAATCTATTGAAAAAAGGAGGGAATTAGTATAAGATATTAATATTGTACTCTATTTGCTTTTACGATTGAACTAAACCAATGGGCTTTTGAACCATGTAAGACATGCAAAATGATACTGCAGGACTATCAAATAGTTTTTGAAAGTGTAATCGAGTGGCGTGTATCTAGTTTTGTTCACACTTCAAAAAAGAAAAGAAAAAGAAACACTACTTACAAATCCATGTGTAATTCTTAAGAGGGAAAAAACAACCTTGTTTGGTTGAGAGTTTTGAAAAGAATATTTTGAGAAATATTTTTGAGATAGTATTTGGATGAGTTTTTGGAAAGAGTAATAATTAAAGAGAGGTGTAATAATTGGAGAGAGATAGAGAGAAATGAAAATAATGATTGAAGAGAGGGGTAATGAGTAGAGAGAGAAATGTGAGTAATGAGAGATGGGAGAAGAATCTTTTTAGAAACTTTTTTGGAAATGTGAAAAAGAACACAGACGTCTCTAGATCATAGCAAAGCAATGACACCAAACCAAATCGACAAAGGAAAATTCTCCTATGCATGAAATCACACAACTATAAATGCGGGCTGCCAATCCAAAATCAAACCCCCACATTAGAAATCTCCACAAACTTCGCAAACCCATGAGAGGGAGGAGAGGCGTGGCATAAAAGGGTTCTACAAATCATGAAATATTTTAACACAAAATAACCTACTATAGAAATTAGTCAACTATCAGAACACATACCTGCCTGAGACGCCTCAAGAAATTAGTCAACTATCTTACCTCATCCATAAGATGAGCCAAGCCTGCATTAATAATGTGCTTGGCGTATCCACAATTGTCGAGATATTGTTGAAATTCACGAATATTGTTAAACCTATCCTGGAGAATTTGCGTGGGCCATTGGATTCTGGTCTCCTTGGCAAATTCTTGGTGAATTTCATTTCAGTTTCTCATCCCATCCGAATGCTTGCGAATGAGTTTCAACAAAAGAAGGTCGTGATCAAGGTTCCAATCCTGCATCCAAAAATAAAAGTAAAAAAATCTACAAAATAAGATGAAAAGAAGAATAAAAAGGAACTAACCATGTCTTGTGACGAAGCCGTACTGAACGGATCTTACCTCATCTATAAGATGAGCCAAGCCTGCCTCCTTAATGCACTTGGACTTGGCGTATCCACATTTGTCGGCAGCTTGTTGAATTTCTTAATATTGTTAAACCTATCCTGGAGAATTTGCGTGGGCCATTGAATTCTTGTCTCCTTGGCAAATTCTTTGTGAATTTCATTCCAGTTTCTCATCCCATCCGAATGCTTGCGGATGAGTCTCACCAAAAGAAGGTCGCGTACAGGGTTCCACTTAACATGAGGAAGAATAAAAAGAAACTAACCATGTCTAGTAATGAAGCCGTACTGAACGGATTGAGTCTTTTGCTCCTCCTCAATCGTGAACCGGAGTATAGGTTTTGGTCCATTGCTGAGTGGAGAAGCTTTGTGAATCCAAAGCTGTTTTTTAAGATGTTACTAAGTGGAGTGGATATTTGGCCAAGGATGGCTGGAGAAATACTGAAGTTCTGAAGTAGTAACCAGCTAAAGGGTGGTGAAGTGGAGTTCTGGAATTAGCTTGAGGCAAATACTTGGAATCTGTTAATTAAGATGTGGTTGTACATGTTTCGTTTTATTAATTCTCTATTTTCATATTCAGCATTTCCCTAGATTTCATTTTGTAATGCTTGCTCTTTCAAACCCTCACTTTTTTTTGCATTCTTGTAGAAAAATGTATTAGAAATTTCAGTGTGGTACATATTTTTTATCCAAAAAATACTAACTAGTCAAGTTGGAAATCCCTCAACTAACTCGAACTAGAGACCTGCCCTTAGAATCCAAAAAGTACACCTAAACAGGCTATGAGACATAT
Organism: Gaultheria prostrata; assembly: GCA_036023075.1. Classification (NCBI taxonomy): domain Eukaryota; kingdom Viridiplantae; phylum Streptophyta; class Magnoliopsida; order Ericales; family Ericaceae; genus Gaultheria; species Gaultheria prostrata. The sequence goes on from JAXBDA010005550.1 coordinate 18,243, forward strand.
TTGTCGATAAAATGTATGTCGAGAAAGGCTCATTTCAAATAAAAATCATGACATGTTAGATTCTTGAAAAAGAGTAATTTTCTTACACTACAAAGTACTTGCGGTTATGGTTTAATCGTGCCCTCACTAGTGTGATTTTCTGGCTACGCTATTGAATATAGTTATAAAATAAAATACCGGTGATTACCTGTAAGTACCGGATTTGAGTAAAACCGGTAACTTGAACCTCAAATACCGTTCCGGCCAAAATACCGGTGATTACCGGAAAGTCCTGGCAATTCCGGCCGATCTCGAACTGGAGGGTGGTAAAATTGATTTCGTCCGGTACCGTTTTCTGGGTAAAATTGATTACGGCCGATCTCGAACAGGGCGACGGTAAAAGGGGGAGAGGGAAGTGAGAGAAGAAGCCATGCCTGTTCTAGTGTTCTACCAGGGGGGAGAGAGAGAGAGCACTAATGTGTGAGAGAGGCCCAGCAGCGGCGACTTAACGCAACAAAGAAGAAAACGAACAAGGTAGAAAAAGGTTATGGAGTAACTTCAAATAATGAGCCTATTTTGGCCTAATAAGTAAAGTTTGCTTATTTTATGTCTTTCTTTGATTTTTTTCACGTTACTTGGTTTTGTGTCAAGTTTTTGTGTATTATTGGTTCTTCTCGACGAAAGGAATCGAAAAAGTAAAAAATTATGATCAAAACTTAATTTTTTTGAATAAAGACAAAAATAAGTACTTTTTATTTTTATTTTTTTTGCTTTATTAAAAAAAATTAAATTTAGATCATAATTTTGTGAAATGCTAGCTCAAAAACCGTATTGACGCCCCGCATCACAAAAATCGTATCGAAGCTCGAGAACCCAGCTAAGAGATGAAGAATGTCTACGACTAAAACCCTCACCGATTGGTGGTCTTCCGTCAGCCTCTGAACAAATGGATAAGTTGTTGGGAGTCACCTTCCATTATAATTTTTGCTACTTTGTAATACTTGTATTTTGCTAATTGAAAGTTATAATACCCCGTATTTTTATTTGAAATAATTTTAATATTGGGAAGTAGATTTGTTTTTATAAAAACTACATATTTGGATTGTAAAATTTTGGGGAAGAAATTATTTTAAGGGGGGTAGACTGTAGTAACTCGTATTTTTTACAAAATATGGTTGAATTTTCTTTTTAAAAAATAGATTATTTTGGCTACATTCAATTAGTAAATTTTGAGAACAAATTTTTTTTTAATGGGACAGATTGTAATGCCCCATATTATTTTTAAAACAAAATAGTAATACTTGTCCAGAAAATTTTGATGTAATGAAAGAAAGATTTACAGATTTATCAGAGCAACAAATGTTGCGTGAAGTTTGAAGCAGAATACATGGTGTTGTAGTTGAGACTTTGATTGATCGAATTGATTCTTAGAAACATGTGTGAAGGATGAGTCCCACATCGGATAAATAGAAAAAAGGTTGGACCTTAACATACAATTGGGTGGCTCACCACTTACAAGCTTAGCCTTTTAAGTGGATATGAGTCATTCAATGTCTATTGTGTCACATCCCAAAATGAGAAGTGACCGGCCGTGGACCACGATGCTTCAACTCGTGAAACATGCAGCCTAAAATAAAATAAATTTGTCGGACATAAAACATTTTCTTTTTATCAAACCAAACCAAAGCCAACTAGTTTCCAAATCATAACCATGGGGCACAACCATCCCATAAACCAAAATGATAAAATTATACCACCTATAGAAAAAAAAAAAAAGAGTTCGATTTCTATCAAAAAGGTTTGACAAAGTGTGGAAGCGATGAATAAAATTATAAATCTAGAATGCAACATCGTATGGAGGTGGACACAATAACTTCCCGAGACGCCGCCAGAGTCCTCACTTATCGACTCAATTTGCCTAAAATGGATGTTGAAATAAATCCGTCAGCTGACGAGCTTAGTGAATGGCAAACATTTATATTAAATAAAGTTTCAAAAGGAGGGATAAAAATGGTTTACCATCTCAACGTAATTTGGCATACGAGATGTATAACAAAACAACAATTTATACTGATAAATCATTTAACCGACAACGAGTCTTAATGGTGATCACAATACCAAATCCAACAACAATGGGGAACCACAACCAATACCAAATATTACCAAGTGCCAGTGAACAAATATCTCATAAATTGGATCCCATATCGAATCTTAGAGTCACCACGAGTAGGCAGCCCGTGGAACTTTTCCCTAAGAACGATCCGGTCAAAATCAACCGTTGAGCATTAGGGTCACCGGCCAGAACACGGTCTCTTCCCTAATGGCCAGAGTCACCCGCACACAAATGATTAATTTTCCTGGACTTCCAATAATAATGTTCCCATTGAATATTTTTATCGCATGCCAATCAAAAGTACCAAATATACATAATTCACGTTTCCTTTTTGTCGGACCGCTTTTCCACCAACTCTTCTAAAACCAATTGGTATTAGGAAGGGCTTAAAATTAAGTCTTTTATGGCATTCGACATCGCAACCGCAAGTCTGTTTTTAGAGCGGTCGCAGGGAGTGGCATCGTGTAACCAAATTCATGGGGGCACTTCAGGCCCAACAATCCCTCCCTCACGGTGACGCTCCCGCGACTCGAACCCATGACCTCCTGACTCTGATATCACTTGTCGGACCCCTTTTCCACCAACTCTCCTAAAATCAATTGGTATTAGAAAGGGCTTTAATTAAGTCTTTTATGGCATTCGACATCGCACCCACAAGTCTGTTTTTAGAGCGGTCGCAGGGAGTGACATCATGTAACCAAATCCATGGGGGCACTCCGGGCCCAACACTTTTAAAGAAAATAGATATAATTTTCCAAAGCAACAATTTAAGAAAAACTCAGGAAGTTTCGAAAATACATAACATGCTTAACCACTCACCTGTATCCAAAAGTAACGCAACTCGATCACGCAAAAAGAGACTAGCCTATACAAAAATAAAGAATACAAAATAACTAACTATTTGAATAATATAACATTGATTACGTAACTTAAGCTAGGAATATCTTTATCACCAAAGAACCCGATTATGCTAAATCCTATGTTGCTATAGTAACCACTCAAAACCAAACCACGTTTAAGCCCATTCCCAATTACTCATCACCACATTAAAAGGCTATTCCCTTTTCTTTCTTTTTCTCTTTTTGTCCGTACAAAACACATGGCTCCAAAACAAAACATATATGCTGCCATCAATATTAACTCCTAAAAAAACACTAGCCTTCCTGTCTCCAAAATAATTAATAAAATTCTTACCCCCATGGACTACAACTGCCTTGGCCAAAATTCAGCAATTCATACTTCAACGTCACCATTGGACACCAGTACTATCACATGCACGCATCGGATAGCATGCACAAAACCCAACTTCGGTTCTGCTCACTCAGCACTCGGTTCTCTCTCTCTCTTTCACCGAATGAACCGTACACCATCCCCTATGATTTCATGCGAATAAGTTAAATACCCAAGAACCTGATACTCTCTCTCAAACAAATTGTTCAAAATTAATTAAAACAATGAAGATGACTGACATACGTACAGCCACGGAGATCGAGAAGAAGGGTAAAAGAACACCTCAAGAATCCTTTCACGGCTACTGTTGTATCCCAAAGCCTCCTCTCAATCTTCTCTCAAAATATAACCCAAGGCAACTACTAAACGTGTATCTATACACGTGCAACCCTAACTGCCTGATAAACCATTTACCCTAAATATTAGGAAACCAATTAATTAGAATTGGATACATATTTATCTAGCTTGTCCCATCTAAAATGATATAAGAAATGTAATCCTATTTTGAAGCAACTTAACAACTACCCACTAATCATAATATCCCTAAATTATAGCTAACTAATTATTTAGAAGTATTTAAAATAACAGACACATCTATAATAAAAATGGCCTAATAATGTAATCTACTTAAATTAGGCTTGTACCCTCAAAACTATAACAATGCCAATTACACCCGCACCAAGTGCAAAAATAATTAAACAGGACACGACCATAAAAGCTAAATTTTTAAGGGACCAATTATAATTACGAAAAGAAAATTTAGTGCTGTTACATATTGGGTCAATGTGATGTGGTGGACTCCGTGGATACTCCCCAACGGATTGGGCATACGCGTGAATAGGCAGACCTCAGGTGGATCAGACTCCGAACAAGTGGTATCAGAGCCGACGGCTGACGATCTATGGGCAGACTCTCCTGGAAGTATCGGTGGTTGTGGGATTGCACAGAGACTCTCGGAGGAGCAGGAAAAATCCATTGGAACTCTCGATGGAGCAAGAAAATTCCTAGTGCATGTGGCAGGTGGCTGGCAGCAAGGTGGCTCTCAGTGGAGTGGATACTCTTGATAGAGAAGGAAAAATCCCTAGTGCGTGTGGCACCTGGCTGGCAAGCAAGGTGACTCTCGTGGAGTATGGTGGCTCTTGATTGAATGGTGCGGTAAATAAGCCCGGGTTTAGACATTGGTTTGATTGAGTAAGGGTATCCATAGGAGCCATAAATAGAAACCAACAATGGTTCTTAACACCCAGAAAAAAGACTAGGTAATACTTTCCTGAGCAACTGGTTTAGTTTAGGAGTGAAGCCAGGAAATCGAAGAGTGAAGAGAGGTTAAGTGCAACTTTGGAATTGGAGAGATAAATCAAGAATAAAGGGGAGTCAAGTCGTTCAGATCGAGGGGGAGCTAGGCCCAATACAAGGTTCACACAGGAGGGGGAGATTGTTAGAAACATGTGTGAAGGATGAGTCCCACCTCGGATAAAGGTTGGACCTCAATATACAATTTGGTGGCTCACCACTTACAACACTTATAGTTTTTAAGGCTTAGCCTTTTAAGTGGATATGGGTCATTCAATGTATATTGGGTTCATGTGATGACGTGGACTCTATGGATACTCTCCAACGGATTGGGCCTATGTGCACAAGAGAAGAACCTCAGACAGATCAAACTCCCAACAACTGGTATCAGAGCCGATGGCTAACGATCTATGGCCAGACTCTCTTGGAAGCATTGGTGGTCGTGGGATTGCACAGAGACTCGCGGTGGAGTGGGTACTCTCGATGGAGCAGGAAAAATTCTTGGTGCCTGCGGCACCTGGTTGGCAAGCACGGTGCCTCTCGTGGATTATGGTGGCTCTTGATGGAGTGGAAGTGGACACGGTGTTGGAGAGATAGATCAAAAATTAAAGGGGAGTTAAGTTGATCAGATCGAGGGGGAGCTAGGCCTAATACATGGTACACACATGAGGGGGAGATTGTTGGGAACATGTGTGAAGGTTAAGTCCCACATCGGATAAATAGAAAAAGGAGTTGGACTTTAATATACAATTGGATGGCTCACCACTTAGAAGGCTAACCTTTAAGGCTTAGCCTTGTAAGAAGGCTTAGCCTTATAAGTGGATATGGGTCATTCAATGTATATTGGGTCCATGTGATGTGGTGGACTCCGTGGATACTCCCTAACGGATTGGGCTTACGTGCACAAGGGTAGAACCTCTGACGGACTAGACTCCCAAGAAGTGGTATCAGAACCGATGGCTAACAATCTATGGGCAGACTCTCCTGGAAGCATCGGTAGTTGTGGGTGTAAAAACCCGAAAATTTATAACATATATATATATATATATATATTTTTTTTTTTCTCTTCATAAATAACATTGGGGTAACGTGAGGAATGATGAGAAATGATGAGATTGACTAAGTGTTGGAGTGTTTGTGAGATATATGTTGATTGGGGTGTGTTTGACTT
>JAXBDA010005551.1:0-24022 GCA_036023075.1 Gaultheria prostrata
AGATCTCATTGAGAACTTTAATATGGTGCAAAAAAATTTGAAAATTATTTTGGTAAATACATTATTTTTTAGTTTGAAAATTGCACGTAGTTTCGTAGGAGGCAAACATTTTGGAACGGAGGGAGTATATTAGTTCTACTGCCAAAGGAGTAAATGTATCAAGTTAGCAAACTTTGAATTACAGAAATACTATCCAATATTCAACTATGTTGTGTTGCCCGTGCAATTCATTGATAACTTAGATTAGTACCTGTTCGTGGTTTAGTCGGGGGGTAATTTGGATTCTCCTTGGTTTCGTTCAAAAAAGTGATTGAGTTTTGTGCAATTTTTTGATGCCCAGGGTGATAGCAATTGAGAAATTTTTTGGTTAGTAATGCCCAGGTTTTGAGAATTTTGTTAATTGTTCCGTTCAAAAAAGTGACCGAGTTTTGAGCAATTTTTTGATGCCCAGGTTTTGAGAAATTTGTTGATTGTTCCGTTCAAAAAAAAGACTGGGTTTTGAGCAATTTTTTGATGTCCAGGTGATAGATTTTTTGTCTAGTAATGCCCAGGTTTTGGAGAAATCTGTTGATGTTGGTTTGCTTTTATTTTTTTGGAAGACACGTACTAAAACGACGTAGTTTTATAGGCAAATAGGGATGCAGCTCATTTAGCAAAGTGATGCAGTTTTATAGAAATTTCATTTAGTAAAACGACGTCGTTTTGTAGGAAAAATTGTAAGCATGAAAGGTACTCAAAACTACACCCCGCTTCCCATTTGTTGCTCTGTTGATTTTTGGAAGAATTACGTTTCAGAGGTAAGAAGGGAAAACAATTCCACCCTCATGACACACTTATTGGAAATCACTTCATGAATGACAAGGAAAAGAATAATTCCACATAAGTGGCACTGGGAGATCGATTGACGAAATTACCCCTCATGCTGAAAACTACCCCTCACTCGTCTAATATAAGTGCAAGGATTTGGTTTGAGAGTGCAACACAATTGCATTCAAGGTGCAATGGAAATAGACCCAGGGTGCAATGCTGAGATTTTATTTTCATAAAGTTTGGTTTAACCATACACTGGCACCCCCATATGGACGAACACGAGTGCAATGCTTTTTTTTGTGAGTGCAACACAATTGCATTCAAGGCGCAATTGAAATGGACTCAGGGTGCAATGCTGAGAATTTATTTTCAGAAAGTTTGGTATGGCCACACACTGACACTCCCATATGGACCAACACAAGTGCAATGCCTTTTTTTGTAAGTGCAGCACAATTGCATTCAAGGTGCAATAGAAATAAACCCAGGCTGCGATGGTGAGAATTTATTTCCAGAAAGTTTAGTTTGAACACACACTGGCACCCCATATGGACCAATACGAATGCAATGCTTTTGTTTTGGAATGCAACATACTTACATACAATGTGCAATGAAATGGACCCATGGTGCAATTCTGAGAATCTATTTCCAGAAAATTTGATTTTGACCTCACATTGGCAACCCCATTTGGGTCAATATGAGTGCAATAACTTTGTTTAAGAGTGCAACACAATTGCAATCAATGTGCAATATAAACAAATCCAGGGTACAATGCTGAGAATAAAATTCAAGGTGCAATATAAATGAACTCAGGTGCAATGCTGAGAATAAAACCCTAGTCCAATACCAACCCTGGTTCGAAGAGAGAGAGAGAAGTAATAAAAAATCCCTCGACCCTCGATCTCCCTATATACGGTTCTTCTCTGCGTAAAAAAATGGCAATCCCTCTCTCTCTCTCTCCTCAACAGAGTGCTGAGCTGTGGGATTCATTAACCACTTGCGAAAGAAGGGATTCAGGGGAAGGTAAAGGTGGGAAGTGTTTATCCTACTAATTTAGTGCCCACCTGAATAATCTACCATTTCAATAGCGATTCAAAAAAAAAATTGGATTCTGATTGTCATTTGCTTCATCAGTTCAAAACCGTCCTGATCGGACCTTGACCTCGAGATAGAATTCCACAAAAATGTTGAATCCAAGAATTGCTGCAAAGTTTTGCACAACTAGTCCAAGGCACGTGTCTAAGCCAAAATCAAGAAGTTCTTCTGCAATTTATCAAAGATATAGCATAAAATTTTGGTTCCGAGATCGGCTCTTGAGTTTTCATGGTTGCCGGCGCCGAGATCGGTGCACCATCACCAGTCGCAGGTCGAGAGACGACAGATGAGAGACGAGAGAGAAACTGAGATGTAGAGAGGATGGTCAATTTGTGAATCATTTTAAAGCCCAGGGTATTTTTGTCCTGAAATTTTTCCCATGCCATGAATCCGAAATTATTATTCCTCTATCCATTACCTAATGATATCCAAAAAGTGTGTCACGAAAGGGTAATATTTTTCCCTCCTTACCTCTAAATAGTCATTTCCCCTTGATTTGTCTCTCTACCTTGGAAGGTCGAGTTGTTCCACAAACTCTCGCTTGAAGGAAATAAGCACTTTTTTCTGCCTGATATAGCACAAATTGTAGCATATGGAAAATCACATCTAGATCACTTGGTTATAGATGCTTCAAATATGCATTTTCTGGATGTAACATCTTCCGAGTCTGTTTTATTTGAAGCAAGAAGACTCAATGTTCTCAGCGAGTCTACCTATCAGACTGTTCTTTCAATGCAGAGAAATGAAACTAAAAATTTCATATCTAAAACTGAAGAGTTTTCCGACTGTGGGTTAGAAAATGAAGTGAAATTTGTGGGTCCTTCTCTGAGGAAAGCACTTCAGCCCGGACAAATTGGTTTACTCTATGAATGGATTCTTGGTTAAGTGGGAACTGACGGAGAAAATTGCCTTGGATACACATTCCCTAGCTGAGGCTGCTGCCTACTAGTGACCTAAATTTTGAAGGAGAAAGAAAGGAGTGGAAATTTGTTCACCTTCACCTAATGAGGGTGAACAAAACCCTCACTCTGATTGGTTGAAATGGTATGGGGTTCATCACAAATGGTGTGGATCCCACTACAAAGTGATGTCATGCTTACCAAAAAAGTGCATTGATTCCTTGGACCCCACACCATTTCAACCAATCAGAGCGAAAGTTTTGTTCACCCTCATTTGGTGAGGGTGAACAAATTTGCACTCGAAAGAAAGGGTTACGATTGCAGTTCTTGTCTTATGTGTCATAACAAGGAAGCCCATGTGCGCCAAATGGTTGATGCTGATTGGCTGTATCTTGCTGAGCTGTCACAGGGTGCTCACTTAGAAATTTCTGAAATGCAAAGAGTTTTCTTTGTTCAGAAAATGGAACAAGTGAATGGAAAGACCAACATGTGGGCAGATTATGCGCGGATTTCGGCACAAAGAGCCCTTGTGTTATTGAAGACTATCCCAGTTGCTGCAAGAAGAAGCCTGCCTGTACTAGCCAATTCTCAAGGACTGTTACTATGTATACCGGTGTGTATCCCCCTCGTCCTGTTTGCTTTCTTGTTTGGGTTGTTCAATGGGAAACAAGGGTGCTGTAGTGCATTCCTTCTAGGGCACCATGTGAACTGTCAGATGTGTTTTCAACGGTCCAGATTTTCGTGCATTTTGTTATATGTAGGATACTTCTATTACCTGTAAGATAAATTGGACCGTTGAAAACACATCCGACGATTCACATGACGCCCTACAGGGAGTGCACCACAGCACCCCCATTTCCTGTTCGATGATTTCTCTCTACCAATCATGCATTAGAAATAAGTCCCCAGATGGCTGTGGACTAGAACCTGTCTTTCACGAAATGGGCAAGACCATGTCCTTATAAAGTTGTACAGTAGCTGCTTACTAAATGCTATCTTTTCCTCCTCGTTTCTACTTGATTGGTCTTAATTAAAACCGCTCTACTGATGGTACGCAATCCCAGATCTGGAAATGGAGAATTAACATTGCTAGATATTTCCTTTTCTATTGTCTTGTTTTTTTTGCCTTCGTCCCAACTTTTATGTGCTCATACCCAGCTTGGATGTAAGCTTCTACAATGTTTTTACTAAGACTGTTACTTTTGCTGACTAATAAGTTGCCTACCTATTTACCAATAGGATTATAGAAAGACCACATGGCCGTGGAGACAAATTCAAGGAGTTCCTTTACGAATATCACAAATTTTTGTGAATTATTTCAGTTGTCTTTTGAAACCTAATGAGTTTATCTCTGTCTCTCTTCCTTCCAGAGCATTGGACTTTTGCCCCTGCTTGACAGTGTCTGCTGTTTTCAAGCCAAGAGTACCTCTTGGAGAAGGCTATAGTTCATTTATCTAGTGTCATTGAAGAGCCTCTGTTCTTGTATAGACCTGTGGTGCTTGCACGGTACCAGCTCAAGGTAACCAACCAAGTTTACCCATCTCAGCTCACCGCTATGAAGTTGGTTGCCTTCTTAATCACACAAAGCCATAGACATGGGTACCAAACGCGCCTGCTAGATTCGTGAACTTGCAGATTATACTAAATGCGCGTGATTCGTGAGTCGATATTGCAGCCAGCGAATTGCTTCCGGTTGATATCATCTGTTCCTGCTGCATCCAATGAAAACGTTGCATGTGGCGTTTTTTTATACGGAAGTATACGTGCAAGAGATGCAATGCACTGAAACCCAACAACAATGAAGATTAAGTTGACAATTTGTTTCCATTATTGGTGGCTCCTTAATGTTTCGTTTGTAAGGGATAGTAATTTATACTCTGCCGAACTCATATCGAAATGCTTTTACAGAATTCTCTTCATGTATTAGGTTACACCAAGGAAGATTAAGCTGATAATGAGCCAAAAGGATACAAATTCGTTTACTATATAACTTTTTATTTTTCCGTCTTTGTAACACTCTCTAAAACACTCTTGTAAATTTTTTCAATATTGGCGCTCACGCATTGTGCGACTTAATTTGGCCGTAGTAGTTACGGTTTGGGAATTGTGGAAGCTTTTTAATCATGTTGAGATGGTTCCAGTGTATCTTCCTGACTTGTAAGAAAGAGAGATGAACTCAATCGATAAACAACCCAAGTTTAAACATATTTTGAAATTACAAAAATTTCAAACAAAACTTAATCAATTAACTATAAAGCAAAACTCCAAAAAACAAACACAGAGCATCTTGCTAGAGACATGGCTAAACAAATACCGAAGGTCTGAAGACTCTGAACCAAAACCAAGTACAAAGGAGGTTTCTCAAACTATTTGACAGAATCCCTCAATCTGGATCCCATGGTAATGCAGCAAAAGAACCCTAATGGTCTCGTTTGAGCCGATCCTTCACAACTCATTAACTCTTGATATACAATGGCTTAGGAAAAAAATGCCTCTAGAGGGAAACTTACCAGGCGACTGGTTATTTTGCAAATCTTCCTCTAAATTATATCCATCCGGTTCGGTTGTAGGGAAAATGGATTGGCAAACTAGAATAGCCTTTTTATACGGAAAAATCAATCACATGTTTATGCATATCCTCCACATAGGTGTCGGCGGGGGTGTAAACAAACTTGTCTAGCCTTTCCACAATCCAATCCTCCTCATGACCATAAGCGGTGGGTGAAACCAAACTCTTTGCGTAGGAAGTTTGATATGTTATACGACCTTTTCTTTGGATCTTAATATCTCTTTGTGACATGCCCTCAAGATTGTATGCACATAATTTGTTTGAACGAGTCGATGAAATAACAACTTCGTCCTCACTTGTAAAGCACAATGGCACCAAGTCCCTGTGTGACAACACAGTGAAATCCTTCGACACCTTCAAAATCCTAGTCCATGAGCCTCCGTCGCCATATTCCTTCATAACTAACAATTCAAAAAAACCGGGTCCAACTTCATCACCACCTCTTTCACTGTTAACGCAGCGTGTCATACTTAAACATCCATCTAAAACTCCCAGACCCTTTATAATGGGCTCCCCTTCCCCATTGTTAGCTAGAAGTGGCATTGGAAATTCTTCAAATTCGTCTGTCAGAGGGTTGAAAGAAACAATCCGGGTAGCACGGACATGTCCAAAGCTAGTGATCGCCCAGTGCAACTTTTCATTCACAACGGTTCATGTACGTTGTGATTGTCACCAGCGTGGAAACTCGCGGTGGTCAGGTATTTTCTTTTAAAACTAACACCATTGACCTTTCCAAAGTCAGTCGCCATTACTGCCTTGTAATCATCAGCAGACGAGTCATAACAGAGTCCGGACGGATTTGCACTGAAGGAAAAGTTCTTTGGCCACCCTTCCATCCTAAGCGAGAGAACTTTGGTGGATTCCCTTGTGGAAGGGTTCCACAAGTAGAAATCCGCGTAATGGCTTACGAGAAACAAGCCATTACACGAACCCAACATCTTTAATTTCTTTGACGCGTTTTCGTTGTCGAAAAAAAGCATCTTTTTCAGAAGAGGATCTCTCGATAAACCATGTCTGGTGTCGATGGAGTATAATAAGTTGCCAAATTTAATGGCTATTTGGTGATTTGGGGAAGAAAGAGTAAATTTAGGATCGGAGATCAAAGATTTCCATACCTTGCAAACGCAACGAAACCGCAGCAGAGACTTGACCGGTAGACGTGACAAGATGTCTAGGATGATTTCTTCTGGTATGTTTTCCGACTGCCGAATGAATTTGGAGGATATCAACTGGGTTTCCATGGTCAGACTATGCCGATGGTCTCTCTCTCTCTCTAGGGTTTTCAGAGGTTCATGGGAATATTTATAGGATCGGAGAATTAGCCTAAAGTCCGAGAATCAAGGGGACTTGGGGCATAAGTACGGGCTGAAGTTTCTAAAGGCCTAAAGTCCATGGTTTTTTTTTTTATCAGTAAAGTCCATGCTTTTAGGTCCTCTAATTTTAACGGGTGCAGTTTTGTGGACAATATTGTCCCTGTCACGGTATCACCCACTACGCCTTTCTTGCATACTAGAGGTCGGGGCGCACACGCAATGTGTGTGCAAATCGAATTTAAACCAAAAATATGCACAAAAGCATCTGGCTTATCATTTGATCTCATACATTACATGCATTACCCTTTTTTTGAGAAATGAACAGTAGTATAAAGATATGAACAATAGCTTTCGGCTTATTGTTTGATCTTTTGCATCTTTTTGCATTTTCTTTTATCAAAATCGATTTGAACTCAAATTTTGATGAAATAGTATAAAATATACTTCCGATAACTATAGACATTAATTCTCTCAGGATCAAACCCAAGAATGGATTTGAACCCCGATCAATTATGTAGGAGTAAACCCACCAAACAGCCGAACTAACCATTGAGGCTAATCATTTGCTTGTTTCTAGTACCTATGATTTACGGGGCCGAAATTATTGGGCACGACGTGAGTTTTGGTATTTAGAGGAGAGAAAAAGAAGCAAAACAAATTGAAAACTCAATGAAAACTGGAGTAATGATGTCAACAGAAGAATCAAATTAATGAACCACCCATATAAAAAAAAAGGGGATTAGGAAATTGAATAAAAAGAGAAGAGAAACCTGGTGCAAGAATCCTGTGGCAGACGGTGCTATACCCTGGCCCTTATTCCCACTTCACAGCGCTTCATGGTTTCGCCATTAATTCCCAAAAGTAGAGATTTTGGGAATCTAGGGAAGAAGAAAAATCATGGCAAGTAATGAGAGTATGGATGTAAATACTGGGAGTGGTGCTGGTGCTGGTGAAGGATGTGTGAAAGAGGATGTCCATGTAAAAGATTATCTGCCTGCATTGAAGGCCATTTGCGATAAACTTAAACAATCTGACGATAAGGTGACACGTAGTTGCACTTTGTTCGTCCATCTAGTTGTATATATGCCATTATCCCAAAAGAAAGTAGAAATTTAGGGAATCTAGGGAAGAAGATTGGGGATGTTTTGGCAGTGCCATTCGCGTAAAAATGAAAATAGAGGAAAAAGTGGAACGGTTACAGGAGAAAAGAGGAGAAAGTGGAACGGTTAGAGGAGAAAGTGGGGGGTGTGTCGGTTATAAGGGCATAGTTTTTACATTTTAACCGGAACGGTTACTTTCTTATCAGGCTTAAAAAGTAGAAGTTGAAGGGTAATAACGAAAATCACAATTGTGACAGACTTCAAAAAAGAGACACACCAAACTGGTGCTCTCCCTTTATATATTAGAATAGATTGCCGTATGATCGCCAATCGTAATACGTCATCTGAACCGAAGTTTCAGAATCAAACAAATTTTTTTATTTTTTTTATCATTCAATATACATCAGTGGAGGGTTAGCGGGGGAGTTAGTTGAGTTAATCTTGAAGGGAGTCTAGAGGCTATCCATAGCCTTAAACCCCAAAAGCTTCTACTGAGGCTCGAACCCTGATCTCCTTAGTGGGAGAACCAGGGTTTAAATTTACTCCTTTAGAAAATCATCTAGTGAGATCAGACCACTTAAAAGAATATCTTGAACACCCCCTTTTTTTTGTGTTGCAAAAAGCATATGTTTAGATTTAAATCCTATGGCTATCATGTGTACAACTCATATATATATAAGCTAGGAAACACAGAGTAGAAGCGCCCCCCCCAATGTTCTTCTCTCTCTCTCTCTCTCTCTCCTTTCAGCTAATTTTAAAAAAAAAATTAGCATGGAATGGAACTGTGATGCAACTTTGGAAAATTTTGAACTTCTAATTCTGACACCATAATTATAATTTTTTGGGGTCGCAACTAATTCTAGTCCTGAAAAATATATAACATTTCAAGTTATGATTTAGTGTTGTTTTTTTTTTCTTTGTTTCCAAAAAAAAACCAACACTAAATGAACACTTAGCAAGAAGCAAAAAAATCAAGACATGTAGCTTAATAAATATTTCAAAAAGGAACCCATTCAACCACGACACAGACCGAGAGCTATAGCTTTAATGGTCGGTGAGTGGGCACTTAAGTGCTACAATGTATACGAAGTCTTAAGTTCAAACCGATGGAACGACGTAGTTCTACCGTAGTAATATAAATCTATGGGTAATCACCTAGACACCCCTTGAACTATACCTCTTTTACCCAGACATCCCATAAACTAATTTAACCTACGACGACACCCCCTCAACTTCCAAAATTTTACCCCAAGACCCCTTCTCCATTAGCCTTCCGTTATTTTTAGCTAATTTCTTGCGAGTACCCTTAAAATTATGTTTTAAACAACTTGAATGGTTTGGATCATCAAAACATGACCCCGAACATTGAGTTTCGGAGACGGAAGGCTAACGGAATGGGTCTTGGGGTAAAATTTTGGAAGTTGAGGGGGTGTCGCCGTAGGTTAAATTAGTTTATGGGGTGTCTGGGTAAAAGAGGTATAGTTCAAGGGGTGTCTAGGTGATTTACCCTAAATGTATTGGCATCCTATTGCTTGGGAAAAAAAAACCATGAAATAACTTTATATATGTTATTATTCATAAGCAAAAACACCAAGGTAATTCTTGTGAGAACACTTTTTGACCCACATTATATTAAATTTTAACCAATAGCATCATTCAATTATAGCTATATATTCTCAAGATAATCTTCAAGTGGTCATCGTAGACAATTTATAAAAGTTAATTTTACCAAACTATAGATAACTAGCTTTAGAATCCAAAACTCACTAATCTACACTTCTTTGTTTTTGTTAGAAGTAGAACAGAGTACTATTCAGAAGCCTGAACTGATTTAAAAACATTGTTAGGGGGTTGAGGCTAAGTTATGCTTATGCGTTGTTATTTTTGAGATAAGATAGAGTATAAATATTTTTTTAGCTGAGATACAATTATCTCTTACTTTATTTTTGAAGATGTAGGCATATAAAATTGTGTGATACATCAGATATTGATTATTTTACCTGAGATACTGTTATCTCTTCCTCTATTTTTGAATATTCAGAGATTGTACAAGCCGAGATATTGTTATCTCTTACTTTGTTTTTGTCGATACATAACTATTTTAGCTAAGAGACTGTTGTTTCTTGCTCTATTTTCGAATATACAAAGATTGTATAGATGAGCTATCGTTATCTCTTGCTTTGTTTTTGTCGGTAGAAAGACTATTTTAGCTGAGATACCAGCATACCGCTATCTCTTCCTTTGGTTTTTTTTTTTGTAGAAATAGAGACGTTATAAAATGAGGTATTCTTATCTCTTACTTTGTTTTTGTAAAAACAAAGACTGGTTTAGCTGAGATACCGTTATCTCATGATTTGTTTTTGTATGAGATATCGTTGTCTCTTCATTTTTTTGTGATGCAGAGATTGTTTTAGCAGAAATACCGATATCTCTTGCTTTGTTTTTGTAGCACTAGAGACGGTACAAGATGAGATATCATTATGTCTTGCTTTGTCTTTTAGGTACAAAAACTGTACATAATCATATATTGTAAATACAGAAACTGTAATAGCTGAAATACCGCTATCTCCGTTGCTTTGTTATTGCAGAAACAGAGACTTTACAGGATGATATATTGTTATCTCATCCTTTTGTTTTAGATGAAGAAACAGTTTTAGCTGAGATACAACTGTACATAATCATATATTGTAAATACAGAAACTGTATTACATGAAATACCACTATCTCCATTGCTTTGTTAATGTAGAAACATAGACTTTACAAGATGAGATATTGTTATCTCATCCTTTTGTTTTAGATGCAGAAACAGCTTTAGCTGAGATACCGTTATCTCTTACTTTATTTTTGAAGAGGTAGAGACTTTACAAGATGAGATATCATTATCTCTTACTTTGTTTTTTAGATACAAAGAATGTACTAGATGAGATATCATTATCTCTTACTTTGTTTTTTAGATACAAAGATTGTACAAAATATATATTGTTATCTCTTGCTTTGTTTTCGTAATATTATTTGCGATAATATTTTCTTTGTAGTTTAGATTAAAATTTTGGATTATTTATAAATCTTGACAAGCAAAGTCGAAAACATGAAAAATTATGATCACAAAAAAATAGATAACTTTATTGGTTGATTTTTTTTAAATATACAGAGAATTGACTAGTACAAACGAGCCTATTGAGTCAAACACTCATCCGCTCAAGCTTAACTTGAATTCATAAAGAAACAAAAAAAGTGATTGAGCTTGGCTTATATTTTTTTTTATTAAACAAGTTTGGACAAGCCAAAAGTCGAGCTAAACTCAACTGTTTGGTTCGTTTAGCAGCCTGAATAGATACAAGAAATAGTAACTTTATTTGTTGATGTATTTTGATTTACAAAAAATTGATTAGCACAGATACCCTAATTATTGTTTTTTAATAAACAAAGAATTGAATAACACAGATAAATTTTCACACTTTTTGCACGTTTCAAAATATTTTTTAAAGTTTAACAACCAGTTCAATAGGCTGATTTTAATAAATTTTTTTTTAATAAATGACAAGATTTTGTTCAAACTAACAAAAAAAAAAATTGAATGTGGACAGACAAAGCTTTGACTTTCCAAACATGTGTTACATTTCAAAAACTTCAAAAACAAAATTAAAGTTTCACCAATGTTACGCTGTCAAAAGCAATGGATCGGCATGGATTATCATTGCTACTAGCTCGAAAGGAAGTCCAAGCTCATCAATTATTCCGTGGGTACACCACAGCCGCTCCACGCCAATCTCCTGTTTTATCGCAAGGGTAACTTTGGAACTAAAGGGACATAAAGACCTCCGGGTGTATGGTCATCTTGGGTGGACGCGTGGAGTTGGAAAAATGTTGTAATGGACCTGCGGCAAGTTGGCCCTTATAGGATAGGAGTTGGGGTTGCCCTTGACATTTAGTATAAATTGAAGGGTTCAGTTGTAATAAAATTAAAAGCTAGGAAAGTAGTTATGTTCGTACCAATACGGACTAATACTATATAGGCAGGTTTTCGGGCCCCTAAGCCGGGCTTGAAAATGGGGCCTTTTTTGTTTCTACATAAATACTCCGGTTGTTACACATGAAATAGCCTTCTAGTTCAGTGGCTCGTTAGCTCGGAACATTTGAGCTGCAACATTTAGTCCGTGAGTTTGAGCCTCTCTGCTGTCAGATTAAAGCCCCTTTTTTTGTACAGGTTAAAAAATAGTATGCGTGAAAAGCGAGAGAATTAGAGTTTGAACCCGCGCTCTCATGGATAGGTATAGCGAATCCAACCATGGGAAAAAATCTGTAAAAATCTTGACATTCATAATATTTATTATAATCCTTTATTTTGGAGCCCTATTATTGGGCCCTAAACTACGGGCCTCAGGTGATCGACTGGTGAGCCTATGCCCAGGACCGACCATGTATACAAGGGAGTTAGCTCAGGCTGCGAGGGCAGTTAGTGAGTTGCAGATTCTATTCTCTCTCTCTCTCTCTCTCTCTCTCTCTCTCTCTCTCTTATCTCCTTTCGTGTAATTCTTCTTCTTTGTATTTCACACACTATAGTAAGCCAAACCACCATTAATAAAGCTTTGTATCTGTTGCGTTATCATCTGGTATCAAAGCAACGATCCTCGGTTGTGGCTTCAATAGAAGAGATCATAGAGTCCACGCACGCTGACTTTCGAAAGCTAAAACGTATTGATCTCAAAAGCTATTGAAACGAACAATGCATTTATCTCAGATATGATTGAAATCAATCGAGAATTCAAGGGAAATTTTGATTCCTTTGAATTTCCGATCAAAGAAATTGGTTCTGAAGAAGTAGAGATAGATAATGGTGTTGCAAATGAAATTCTTTGGGATCTAGGTGATTGGTCATTTTCATACGTTCTCTCTGGAGTTACAAGGCGTCATTGACATATTCAGGTGGAGTAGTTCTTGACGTAAAGCTCTTCCTTGTTGGCTCCAGTATTTCTTCTAGCTTATTCTCAGGTTTTTCGATTCCTTACTACCATCGAAATTAGAGACTGCCATACGATTCCAAGCTTGGAATATTTATGAAAATTAGAACTCCTATTGGATCGTTTTCTTCAGTTTATGATTTTAGATTTCTGTTTTTTCTTTAAAGTTTTGGATACTCCGTACATGGATGTTGTGAAAGCAGTTTGATTTACATGTATTATGATTTGGGGCTTTTGGATAATGCATTCGAGGCGTTTGTTTAAACTATTGAACCATATTGGATGAATCAAGTGTCGGAAATTTCATGAAATTTCGGATGAATGAAACCGGTGCGTTTCGGAGGGCCTGACGAGGCAACCAAACGGTCCACTCCGGTTCAACGAATCTGGACGAAGTGAATTATCTCCAGCAGTTTCGTGTGGTAAATACGCTGATTTAAACCCCTCCATGATGACAATTCATTTCGTCGGTTACATAATTCAAATTCAGCATTGGTTGCTAGGAGTTACAGATTCAGAATTTGCAGCATTCATGGAGGGATTTCGATCACGTATTGATTGTATAGGCTCCTCCTCCATCTATATAAAGGAGTCTTTGCTATTGGTTTGATCATCAGCAATTCCACAGCTACATTTCACATACAGTCAGTCACGTTTTTTTTTTGAGAGAGAGAGAGAGAGGGGCAGACTCTAGTTCGTTTGCCAAGGCGTACATCGGAGGTGTTCCGGCGTACGTGGTTCTAGCCGTTTTATCCTGGGACGAGGACACTTGAAAACCTACAACACTCTTCGGTAGGCGGTGCATCTTTGTTAAGGAGACTGTGATTCACAGGACTCGGCCATTTTGATATCCATGAACTGTTTGTATCTCGTTTATTTCCAGTCTCTGTAGTTTCATTTCATTTTTGTTCGTGTAATTTTTTATTTACTGTTTTAATAGAAATTGTTCTCTGGATTTCGTGTTGCCACTGTAATATTTCCAACATCAAGTTGTGGTTGCTTTTGCTAAATTTGGTTGTGCTAAGTATGTATGGAATGGGATGGTTGCAGAACATGCACAGTATGGACACCCATCACCTATCTTGTTTGCCAGGGCCGAATGAACTTGTTCACATGATATCAACCGGTTGTAGGATTCCATTCGGATCCCAAGAGCAAATTCTGAAAAACATGCAGAGCATTGGCTGCAATCAAGGATTGGGTTTCTGCATTGAATTTGAAGCATGAGCTACTCTCGAAAAAGCCCAAGAAAATATCCCGGGCTAGGCGATTAGCCAAGTTGCAGGGAGAAACTTTTGAGGCTTTGAATAAGAGCACCAGTACACGTAAAAGTAATTCTTTCCACTGCAATCCCAATTCCCATAAATCTATTTCCAACTCTTATCATAAATTTCCGTGAATTATTTCAGTTGTCTTTTGAAACCTAATGAGTTTATCTCTGTCTCTCTTCCTTCCAGAGCATTGGATTCAAGCATTGCCCCTGCTTGACAGTGTCTGCTATTTTCAAGCCAAGAGTACCTCTTGGAGGAGGCTATAGTTCATTTATATACTAGTCTCATTGAAGAGCCTCTGCTCTTGTATAGACTTGTGGTACTTGCACGTTACCAGCTCAACTCAAGGTAACCAAGTTACCCATCTCAGCTCACCGCTCTGAAGTTGGTTGGCTTCTTAATCACACAGAGCCGTACATATGGGTGACAAACGCATGCTAGATTCCTGAACTTGCAGATTATTAATAAATGCACGCGTAATTCGTGAGTCGATATTGCTTTAGAAGATAAGCGTTAGAAGGATGTAGGAGCATTCACTCTTTCTATGCCGCACTCTCATACTTTTGAGTAAGGAATTCCCTGCAAGGCAGTTAGCGGCTGTCGAGCGAATTGCTTCTGGCTGATATCATCTGTCCCTGCTGCATCCAATGGAAACGTTGCAAGTGGTTTTTTTTTTTTTTTACGAAGGTAAAGTATAAGGACAAGAGATGCAATACACTGATGGGATATGTCCTGACTCCTGAGGACCAAGCCCAGGGCACAAGTTGGCAAGTTGTTACCATTATTGGTTGCTCCTTTATGTTTCCTTTCTAAGGGATGGTAATTTATACTCTTTCAAACACGTATTCAAAATGCTTTTGAAGAATTCTCCTCATGTGTTATGTTATAGCTTTTTATTTTTCGTATTTGTAACACGCTCTGTACCACTCTTGTAAATGTTTTTCGCTATCGGCGCTCTCCTTTGAGCGCTCGCTCATTGTGTCACTTAATTTGGCATTGGTAGTTATGGTTTGGGAATTGTGGAAGCTTTTTAATCTTGTTGAGCTGGCTCCAGAAAATCGATAAACAAGCCAAGTTTAAACAAATTTTTGAAATTGTTAAAATTTCAAACAAAACTAAACAATTCACTGTTCAGCTTGTTTGGTTCGTTTCTTACTCATGTGGCATCTGTGGTTTGCTTCTTACACCCATAACAGATATTCAATGGAGATAGAAAGAAACATAAAAAGGCTTTATAAGACTACCAAAACCCAAAAAAAAAACAAAACACAAAGCATCTTGCAAGAGAAATGGCTGAACACATACAAAGTCTGAAACAAAACCAGATACAAAGATATATAGGTTTCTCAAAGTATTCGACAGAATGCCTCATAATTAGCCATAGCTCAAACGACCTGGGCAGTTGATCTAATGGTCTCGTAGCCGGTAGCCAATGGAACAGTATCAACATCCTTCATAACTCATTAACTCCTGATATAGTACGACTTGAAAAAGAAAAATGCCTCTAGAGGGAAACTTATCACTTGACTGTTTATTTTGCGAATATTCCTCTTAAATTACCCATCCGGTCGCAGGGAGAATGGAATAGCCTTCTTTACAGAAAAATCAAGCACTTGTTTATGCAAATTTTCCCCCCATTTGTATTACTTTGCTTATAGATCTGATTTTTCCTTGCACCTTTTATTCTCTCTTTGGCTGATAAGAGATGACTTGGGCCATTTCCTTTTCAAGTCATCTAGCCTTTCCACAATCCAATCTTCCTCATGGCCATAGGCGGCGGGTGAAACCAAACTCTCCGTGTAGGAAATTAGCTTTGTTATTAAAACATTTCTTGAGATAATAATATCTCTTTGTGACATGTCCTCGAGATTGTATGCGCATATTTTGTCTAAATGAGTCAGTAAAATAACTACTTCACCGTCACTTGTAAAGCACAATGGCACCAAGTTTCCGCGTGACAAAACCATGAAATCCTTATACACGTTCAAAATCTTAGTCCATGAGCCTTCGACGCCGTATTCCTTCATCACTAACAACTCAAAAAAACCGGGTCCAACTTCATCACCACCACTTCCATGAGTAACACAGCGTGCCATACAAAGACATCCATCTAAAACTCCTAGACCCTTTATAGTGGGCTCCCCTTCCCCATTGTTAGCTACAAGTGGCATTGGAAATTCTTCAAATTCGTCCGTAAGAGGATTGAAAGAAACAATCCGACTCCGGGTAGTAACACGGACACTCGTAACCTGATTGTGGATAGGAAAATGGACATTATCATACCGAAAGTTAGTGATCGCCCAGTGCAACTTTTCATTCACGACCGGTCCGGAAAGCAATTCGTGTCTATCGTCATCGTCACCGGCGTCGAAAGTCATGGAGATCCCGTACTTTCTTTTAAAACTAATAACGGCGGCCTTTCCAAAGTCCATCGCCACTACTGCCTTGTAATCATCAGCGGACGAGTCATAACAAAGTCCGGACGGATAGGCACTGAAGCCGAAGGAGTAGTCCTTAGGCCACCCCTTCGGCCTAAGTGAGAGAACTTTGGTGGAATCCCTCGTGGAAGGGTTCCACAAGTAGAAATCAGCGTAATGGCTTACGAGAAACAAGCCATTACACGAACCCAAGATGTTTAACCACTTTGTCGCATTTTTGTCGTTGAAGAAAAGCATCTGTTTGAGAAGAGGATCTCTCCATAGAGATATTGTCCTCGATAAACCATGTCTGGTGTCGATGGAGTATAAGTTGTCAAATTTAATGGCTATTTGGTGATTTGGGGACAAAAGAATAAATTTAGGATCGGAGACCAAAGATTTCCATACCTTGCAAACGCAACGGAACCGCACCAGAGACTTGACCGGTAGACGCGACAAGATATCGAGGATGATTTCTTCTGGTATGTTTTCCGTCTGCTTAAGAAATCTGGACTGGATTTGCATGGTCAGACTCACTATGCCGATTGTCTCTCTCTCTCTCTCTCTAGGGTTTTCAGAAGTTCATGGGAGTATATATATCCCATGCGAGAAGTTTTTCGCTGCCGGGCATCATGTGGCCCACTGTTCGAGCACCCATCTCGCTCGTCCAAAACATTTTTGGATTATCCGGATTTTAAAGAGAAAAAGAAAAGAGAGAGGAAAGAAATCTGGACCGTCCAAAATATTTTTGAACTGCTGGGATGGGTGCTCGAGCACGGCCACTTGGTATCCCATGTGTCTTGACGTGGAAGGTGTATTGGGATCCTCTAGGTGTGTGATGACCGACAGTTTTGCTCAAATTAACCTTCTTATACACCACGTAAGTTGAGTATTAGGTTGGGATTAGGGTGGCTTCGTCTAAAAGATAATTCAAAAAAATAATCTACATATTCTTTTATTCAATCTTTTTTTTTTTTGTGTTTGACTAAAAGTGTGTAGGGGTATAATTAGATTATTGAATTGTGCATGAACCCAGATAAAAAAAAAAAAAAAATTGTGCATGAACAATTGATCATAATGCCTTTGTAATTACGACTCTTTATATAAATATTTATGGCATAATTTTCTTTGAACTTATTAAAAAAAAAAATATCTGAACATTACACATTATAAATATACGCACTATGCATGTCTCTCTATTAGTACAAAATAACAAAAATGCTCTCCAAATATTATCTTCGCTCAATGTTACCTCCTTTACATGGCCCAAAAAAAAAAAAAAAAAAATTCTAAACCACATTATCTCCACGTGTTGGATCCACTCATAAAGTCTTGCATTTGTGTGAAGTGGTTGCAATAATGCTAGGTAGGTTTGTTATTTGTGAATTTAAAAGGATTAATGATAGAATCGTCTTAAGCAGTTCAGAATCTAGAATAAGAATCCAATACTTTTGAGATATTGTGGTTCTTATACTTCTTTTGAAAATCAATTCTTAGAATCCCTGCCAAACACTTACATAATCTAGAAACACAATTCATAATCGGGGTTTAGAATTCTTCCCAAACCTCTTAGATTTTTCTATTTTTTTGGCATTGGGGGCTTTGTATGAGTTATTTTGATTGTCTTCTTCACTGAATCCTACTGATGGTATTGTAGAAAAACCATGTTGAAAAACATAACTGATTTTATTGATCAAGTATTGAATCAAGATATATTTTGGAAAATTAAGCACTTAACAAAAAGTACAAAAACTGAATAAATAATAAGACAGAAATTACTAATGGGAAAAAGATACCAAACCGGGCTCTTTGTAACACACAATGCCCTTTAAGATAGATTCGCCGTCTCACGGAGGTTATGGAGAATTCTGTCGGGGTTTATCTCCAAGGAAACAATGGCAAGAATTCAGTCTTAGAAGCGGCCTACTAGATTGATCTGTCAGACTGAATAACGGTATACTCTCTGTCATAGAAAAGAATAATGTCTTGAACATATATAAAAGGAAAATAAAAGCTACGGTGTAATTATCAAGGGACTTCCATCTTACAGGTGAATGTGAAGTGTGTCAGACACTCAAAAGTCTCATTGGACTTTTCACAATCCATTCCAGAATAATCTAATAGCCTAATCCGTAAAGCCCAATTTGCAAGCCCAAGTTCAATCTACTTAAACTTCTGTAGAGTAAAAAGAATGGATGGAAGATCGTACCAATCGAAGTGCATTGTTTGCTCGTAATAGGATCCGAATTGCATTGAAGAAACTTTCATCATGTAAGTGGTGATAGACATGATGCTATGATAGCTTGGATGAATATGCCCTTTTTTGGTTCATAAGCACATACTCATCGGACTTCAGATAGTCTGACATCAGGGGTGGATGTTTGGCCTAGAAGCAGCATGCAGGCCTCTTCATATTGGCCTTTCTTATTTTGTTCAGAAAATGGAACAAGGTGATTGGAAAGACCAACATGTGTGTAGAGTATGCGTGGATTTCACGACAAAGAGCCCTTATGTTATTGAAGACTATCCCAGTTGCTGCAAGAAGAAGCCTGCCTGTACTAGGCAATTCTCAAGGACAGTGACTATGCAGTTCAAAAAAGGACAGTTACTATGTATTCCGGTGAGTATGCCCCTTTTCCTGTTTGCTTTCTTGTTTTGTGTTGTTCAATGATTTCTCTCTACGAATCATGCATTTAAAATAAGTCCCCTTGACGGCTGTGGACTAGAATCTGTCTTTCATGAATTATTTCAGTTGTCTTTTGAAACCTAATGAGTTTATCTCTGTCTCTTCTCCTTCCAGAGCGTTGGATTCAAGCATTGCCTCCGCTTGACAGTGTCTGCTGTTTTCAAGTCAAGAGTACCTCTTGGAGGAGGCTATAGTTCATTTATCTAGTCTCATTGTAGTGCTCTCTATTCTTGTAGAGACCTGTGGTGCTTGCATGGTACCAGCTCAAAGTAACCAACCAAGTTACCCATCTCAGCTCACCACTATGAAGTTGCTTGGCTTCTTGATCACACAAATCCGTAGATATGGGTAACAAACGCGTGCTAGATTCGTGAACTTGCAGATTACTACTAAATGTGCGCGTGATTTGTGAGTCGATATTGCAGCCAGCGAATTGCTTCTGGTTGATATCATATGTTCCTGCTGCATCCAATGGAAGCGTTGCATGTGGCGTTTTTTTACACGGAAGTATAAGTGCAAGAGTGCAATACACTGAAACCCAACAGCCCGAGGCACAAGTTGGCAATTTGTTTCCATTATTGGTGGCTCCTTAATGTTTCCTTTGCAAGGGATAGTAATTTATACTCTTTCGAACTCGTATCGAAATGCTTTTACAGAATTCTCTTCATGTATTAGGTTACACCAATGAAGATTAAGCTGATAATGAGCCAAAAAGTATACAAATTCAGTTACTATAACTTTTTATTTTTTGTATTTGTAACACACTCTAAAACACTCTTGTAAATTTTTTCGATATTGGCACTCAGGCATTGTGTGACTTAATTTGGCTCTAGTAGTTATGGTTTGGGAATTGCGGAAGCTTTTTAATCATGTTGAGATGGCTCCAGTGTATCGTCCTGACTTGTAAGAAAGAGAGATGAACTCAATCGATAAACAGGCCAAGTTTAAACATATTTTTTGAAATTACTAAAATTTCAAACAAACCTTAAACAATTCACAGTAAAGCAAAACCCAAAAAAAGAAACATCTGAGACATCGCTAAATAAATACTGAAGGTCCAAAGACTCTAAACCAAAACCAAATACAAAGAAAAACATATATAGGTTTCTCAAAGTATTCTACAGAATACCTCAATCTGGATCCCATGGTAATGTAGAAAAAGACCCCTAATGGTCTCGTTTGAGCCGATGGAACAGTATCGACATCCTTCATAACTCATTAACTCCTGATATACTATGACTTCAAAAAAAAAACTGCCTCTAGAGGGAAACTTACCGGGCGACTGTTTATTTTGCAGTCACATGTTTATACAAATCTTCCTCATAGCCATAGGCGGCGGTTGAAACCAAACTCATCTAGCCTTTCAACAATCCAGTCCTCCTCATGGCCATAAGCGGCAGGCGAAACCAAACTCTCTGCATAGGAAGTTTGATATCTTATAAGACCTTTTCTTGGGATCTTAATATCGCTTTGTGACATGTCCTCGAGACTATATGCACATAATTTGTTTAAATGAGTCGATGAAATAACAACTTTGCCGTCACTTGTAAAGCACAATGGCACCAAGTCCCCGGGTGACAAAGCAGTGAAATCCTTAGACACGTTCAAAATCCTAGTCCATGAGCCTCCGACGCCGTATGCCTTCATAACTAACAACTCGAAAAAACCGGGTCCAACTTCATCACCTCCACTCCCACTAATAACACAGCGTGTCATACAAAGACATCCATCCAAAACTCCCAGACCCTTTATAATGGGCTCCCCTTCCCCATTGTTAGCTAGAAGTGGCATTGGAAATTCTTCAAATTTGTCCGTAAGAGGGTTGAAAGAAACAATCCGACTCCGGGTAGGAAAACGGACACGGTTAGGTCCAAAGCTAGTGGTAGCCCAGTGCAATTTTTCATTCACAACGGGTCCGGAAAGCAAGCTATGTCTGTTGACATTGTCACCGGCATAGAAAGTCGCGGTGGTCAGGTATTTTCTTTTAAAACTAACAACATTGGCCTTTCCAAAGTCCTTCGCCATTACTGCCTTGTAATCATCAGCGGACGAGTCGTAACAGAGTCCGGACGGATTGGCACTGAAGGAAAAGTTCTTAGGCCACCCTTCCGTCCTAAGCGAGAGCACTTTGGTGGATTCCCTCGTGGAAGGGTTCCATAAGTAGAAATCCGCGTAATGGCTTACGAGAAACAAGCCATTACACGAACCCAACATCTTTAATCTCTTTGACGCGTTTTCATTGTCGAAAAAAAGCATCTTTTTTAGAAGAGAATCTCTCGATAAATCATGTCCGGTTTCGATGGAGTACAAGTTGCGAAATTTAATGGCTATTTGGTGATTTGGGGAAGACAGAGTAAATTTAGGATCGGAGATCAAAGATTTCCATACCTTGCAAACGCAACGAAACCGCAACAGAGACTTGACCGGTAGACGCGACAAGATATCGAGGATGATTTCTTCTGGTACGTTTTCTGTCTGCCGAATATATCTGGAGGATATCAACTGGGTTTCCATGGTCAGACTATATGCCGATGGTACTCTCTCTCTCTCTCTCTCTCCCGCTTTAGGGTTTTCAGATGTTCAAGGGAGTATATGCATGGTCAGACTCACTATGCCGATGCTCTCTATCTCTCTGTTTTTAGGGTTTTCAGAGGTTCATGGGAGTATATATATCCCATGCGTCTTGACGTGGAAAGAGGATTTGGATCCTCTGCGTGGAGAAAATTTTGGGTGCAAATAGGGTAGAATCTCGGCCGTCAAAAAATATTTTGGACAGCCCAGCTTTCTCCCTCACTCTTTCCTCTTTCTCTCTCTCTCTCTCAAATCCGGACCGTCCATAACATTTTTAGATAGTCGAGATGCGCGCTGAGTTTCGCCACGTGGTACCCAGCCGGCACCCAAAATTTTCTCGTGTGTGTGTGATGACGAATAATTAGATTTGACTATCATTTTGGAGCATCTCAAATTAACCTACTCATATACTACGACAGTTGACTCAACGGTTATATGGTTCAGGTGACAACGGAGTTTCAAGAGAATAATAATTTTATGTTCTCCCAACAAGTATCAATTCAGTATTTCGCCTTTCTCATGGCGTCTTGAATGTCTCTGGGAATATTTTTATGTTCTTTTTAAGTTTCTAAAGTGTCTTAGTTTTTTAAGAGTCAACACATTTCAATTAGTCTATGATCAAATCTTTCTTAATTAGTGTCTTAAAAATGTAAGTGCTTTTATTCATATTCTTGGCGGGATGTTCCAAGAGTGTCCTATTTAAATCTTAAGCCATGAGATGAAAGGATTTGGCGTTGAGAAGTTCACCTTCTTGTTTACTCTTACCCTTTTAGTGGATTTCCAATCGGTGGCAAGTTTTTTTGTTTCTGTATCTCTAAGGAGGATTCCTTGGAGTGATGAGCGATCCCTATGTACGCCCTGTATCTCTAGTTAAATCCTCGGGTGGTGTCAATCTGTATCCCGTCGTTTCTAACTTGGCTAGTGAGCGTCTTTATCCTTTCATCCTTTTTACTATTCTTCTATCCCATTTGAAAATCTGGCATCAATAGGGAGGTTGGGTTGGGTATTGGGTTGGGATTAGGACAGGGCCGGTCCTGAGATTTTCGAGGCCTAAAATGAACTTGTGAATCTGGACCTTTTTAAGAAAATAAAAATAATACTAACCTCAAAATGATAGTTACTTGGTACTATTTTTTTTTTTTTTATGATTCGTTCCGTTGTTTCGAATAAAACTAGTTTTTTGTTCATATTATTTTTTGCACCAATAAAAAAAATATCACTTTGAAAGTGTTAGTTTGTGAGAGAGGAAAAAATATTGTTATAGAGAAGGAAAAGAGAGTCCCAAGAATTGAACCATGTACCTATTGGATAAAGAAACTAAGCTTTTTCACTATACTAGCTAGCTCATTGATTAAATAAGTGATAAATTAAATATATATTTTGTACCTGAGTGTACCTATTCGGGGCCCTATTTTTGGGCCAAAATTCGGGGCCTAAGTTAGCCGCCTTACATGGCTTAGCTCAGGGCCGGCCCTGGATTAGGGTGGTGTAACTTCTTTTAAAAGATGATTCAAACAAAAAGATAATGCAATCTTCTTCTTCCTCGTCCTCGGTGGAGCTGTCCTCTTCGGTAGAATTCAAGGACTCCGTATCGCTAAAAGCCTACAATTTCTTTTTTACTTAGTAATGGCATTGGCAATTCTACAAATTCGTCTGTAAGCGGATTGAAAGAAACAATCCAATTGTGGGTAGCATAATGTCCAGAGTTAGTCATTGCCCAGTGTAATTTTTCATTCACAACGGGTCTAGAAAGCAAGCTGTATTTATTTTATTGGGCTCGTCACCGACGCGAAAAATTGTGGTGCTCCAATATTTCTTTTGAAACCAACCAATTTCGACTGTCATCCGCCATAACTGCCTTGTAAGCATCCGTCGATGAGTCGTAGCATAGTCCGGACGGATATGCACTTACTAAAAAGTCCATAGGAGGCCCATCCATCCGAGGCGAGTGCACTTTGATGGATTGCCTTGTGGAAGGGTTCCACAAGTAGAAATCCATGTAATGGCTTATGAATAACAAGCCATTACACTAACCTAAGATCTGTAAGCTTTGATATGAATTTATCGTCACTAAAAAGCATCGGCTTGAGAAGAGCCGAAGAGGATCTCTCCTCGATATATATCTTGTTCTAGAAAAAGTTATTCTCCTCGATAAAGCATGGGTGTCGATGGAGTATAAGTTGCCACAAGGTGCTAGTTGCCGCATTTACACCTCCTTTGGATTGAAGGATTTGAAGAGAGAAGAAAAGAAATGGAGGGGGAGAGGACTCTCTCCTACGTTTGGATCACCAAAATGGAGGGAGAAGGTGGGAGAGAGTGAGAAACCTGATCCC
>JAXBDA010005552.1:0-24003 GCA_036023075.1 Gaultheria prostrata
CTTGATTGCATGTATTCCTCGTCCAGGTTTCAGACGCCAAAATGGAACCCAGATGCAAATCGTCTTTCAGATCCATGCCGGCGACGAGGCAATTTAATTAGAGATGTGATCTAGAAAATAACACCCTTATTTAGAAAATAATGCAAACAATTTGTACTAATAACACTCAAAAATCAGGAATGACTTTGGGTCGGAAAATCAACTTACGAGCCCTTCTTCTTTTTTTTTGTTCTTTCCCGTTCAACGATCGGGGTTTCACATCTTCAAGGTCCCGGTTGGTGATAGTGGTGGTATGCCGGTGGACGACACGACCTGCTCACCGCCGTTGAGGACCTCGATTTCTGCGTCGCGTCCAACAATTCACCGTCGAAATATGCTTTGGTTTTCCTCAGTAAATGGGATCTCGATTTTCCTCTGTAACTGGGATGGTGGAATGCTATGAATCTAGGTAATGGAGATTGGGGAGGTGGGCGCGTGAAATCTGAAATTAGATTTGGGATGGGATTAGATTGGGTGGGTGATTTTTTGAATGTCAAAAAAGGAATAGGAAGCGACAATTTGGGAATTTCTTTGAACGTGGCCGTGAGAGGTGGGATGAGAGAGAAAACATATTAATGGCTGGAAGGATGTTGGGACGTATTTCAGGACCATAAATCTTTTTCAAGCTCGTAAATAATACATATTAATAAGGGAAACAAAAAGTCAAATATTTTGGGAGGGCATTTTGGGTATTATTTAAAAGTCAGGATGTAAACATAATGATTCAAACTCTCCAGGATGGAATCATAAAGAAATTAGTATTATAGGATGTCTAATTAACTCTCCCTTAATATAATAGGGAAAAAAAACGCATTGAGAGAGCCTCGAATCTCTTTCTACTACTGCTACTCGCAAAAATAAATCCTATGTCCAAGCCACTCGTGTTTGGTTATTGTATAATTAATTTAGGAAGTCAAATTATATTCAACAGAATCCATAATTGTTCATTAGACCAGATGACATCGGTCAATTAGAGGAGCATAGCTAGGGGGAATGGGGCAAAACACCAGCATTATCTTTATACGCTAGCCGATGCGTACAAGAAAAGCACTACGCTTTTTTTTGTGCTTCGGAAAGTTAAGCACTACGCTTTTACCATAACACAAAAAAGGAAAATTACAATCCAGCGCAGGAGATGTCCATTATCCAGAAAATTGACCCAAAATTCACAATTATACTTTACACCGGCTCTAATAATTTGCCGGATTTTAATCATGGAAGGCACTCACACACGAAGCCCACAAAGATACGCTCAACCTACTCGATAATTCACCTCTGTCGCCACGTCATTCTAGACCCAATCTATAACCACAAAAATCGCATGCCTATTTAATGGGCGAAACGCATCATCACAGAAGACCGAATCGTCCAAACTGAAAAAGTGAGCCACCTATCTTTTGCGATTCTACATTGAAGTAACTTTTTTTATTAGTAATGTTTTCTCTACGAAATTTACTACTCAGGGTTTGTCTTTATTTAAAAAAAATTTGCATTTATAATTTTGCATCGATTTTTTATGGATTATTGATTCGTCTTGACGAGAGAAATCTAAAGAGTAAAAAAATTGATAAGTAAACTAAATTTTTTTTTTGTGAATAAAGACAAAAATAATTCAATAATCCACAAAAATTTAGATTATTTTTGTCTTTAGTAAACTTGTTAAATATTTCATGGAGTAATTTCTTTTACTTTAAATTCTTCTCCTCTCGACGAACCAATAATACGAAAAATAAAAAATAAAAAAAATCGACAGTTTTGTTTGGTGGTTCATGGTGGATTCTAACTTTATCCTTGGCAAAAGGAGTGTCTATATGGGAATGTGCTATCTTAAGAAGCAAGATTCGAAAATACATAAAATGCCTACACACTCAATCTCAGCCGTTGATCTGCTGCAGGGAAAACAAAGCGTAGAGTAACCGCTTCCATGGACCCCTGGATGGATTAAAAAGATAAGTTATTTCTCAACCAACTCAAACCAAACCACTACTCTCCTCATCCTCCACTATTAACTCTCTGCATATTCTCAGATCTGTTTTGTTTTCTGAATACACAACTCTTAGAGGAGGAAGAAGAAGGAAGGGATGTGTTGCGGGAGTAGGATTTGCATGCTGTGCACATGCATAATCTTGGTGGTGATCGTGATTGGCTTTCTGTTCGGATTCGGTGTTTTCAAAAATGGGTTTCACAAAGTGAAGGACACGCTGCATTGATCGATCGAGGTGCTCGATCATAATGGTACCTTTTGTTCTTCCTCCCTCCCCTGCAAACACCATTTTTTGGGGGTTAAACTTGCACAGCCCCTCCTATCCCTCCCTTTATTTTTTATTTTGTTTTTATTGACAATCTAGATCTTACCCAAATCCAGATCATAGAAATGGATGGTGGGTTTATTTTGTTTTTCTTTTTTTAAGAGTTGTAAATACGTAGAATTTTTTAATATCATGATTTTGATGGAAATCGTACATGGTGGCTTCGGATTTCTGTTGACTTTCTATTGTATGCTTTTTTCTTGGATTCCATCTGGGTGGAAGTTTTGTTTATTGAGGCCCCGTTCCACTAACTAAAAAAACTAAAAGCCAGTTTATTACGCTTTTCGAGACAGGTCATTCCCTCACAATACATCACATAAAAAACTACAAAAAGCTACGCGTTTTTCGAGCTCTCACATAAAAAAGTCAAAAAACCAAAAAACCAATCTTAGCGGACACCCCCTGAATGCCCTGTTGTGCAGATAGATATAGAGTATTTGATTGGCTTCTAGGGTTAATGTATGCTCGCTCTGGCCGGATTTGGAAAAAAATAAATAAATCTGTTTTTTGGTTAAACCATAAACTTCTTTGGATAAAAAAAAAAGTGGGTTTTTTGGTTTATCTAGTGTCCTAGCTCCATTTTAACCGTTGGTTTTGAACACGTGTCAGCAAAAAATCAACACCAGTTTTTTTTTGTTTTTGCCAAAGGAGCCCTCCAAAAAAAATCAAAAAACCTATTTTTTTTTTTTTTCAAATCAGGCCAGATCTGTCCCATATTGCTTGTCCTTTTGGGGAATTTTGCACGCAAAAAATAATATGTTTATCTACTTAATGAGATCTTTAAATTGGTGTAAAAATTCTTGAAAAAAAATGAATGCTAATACATTAGGTATTGCGTGCAAAATGCACGAAAACCCAAAAAAGACAAGCAATTGGGATAGAGGGAGTTAGACACTTTCACTATTCCAGCCCTATGAAAAAATTGTCTATATCTTTGAATCCGTAATGTTTTACATAAGCAATATGGGTCTCGTTTGATAGATTTCAATTAGTTCTTTTAAACAAAGTTTTGAAAATCACATAAAACATTATGAATTGAAAGATATATGCAATTTAGAAATGGCACGCAGTCCCAAAAGTGTCGAACTTTAGGCGACGGAGGGAGTATTATATATGTATATAAAAGCTATTATTGACGTCAATATGGGTGGACCAAACCAACGAACAACGTGACGAGGCCGATCCAAATGTGCACTGATATACATTTGGATTGGTTTAGGTTGGGTGGGCAACAACTTTATGTGTCCCATTGTCTTTTAAATTTAATAATTGCTCCATGAGCACCACCTTTATGTATTTGTCTTTGAGCACCGTCATCACGTAATGTTTCAGGGTAGTCTGTTTCTCCGAGGTCTTCTCCACGATATATTGGCGTGTGAGCCACAATGCATGATGGAGCCTACACTATTGTGGGGGTGGAGAAGGCCCCTCGAACACCACGGGATACTGAATTATTCCATTGTGTTGCGTTTAAGTCGCGAGAGCTGGGTTAGGTTTCTTAAGAAGTCCACCAATAGCCATTGGTCTTATTATTGCCATAGTTTAGCATGTTTTTTTTTTTATAAAATTTAAGTCCACCCAGTTTCATTTCTACCACTTTCATCAAAGATATTTACTTTGCATTGAAAATGGAGATGAGTTTAATTTAATAAATCTGAATTCGAAGTTGGAGACTTCAAAAATGAAGTGCAATCCAATATTGTAGCAAGCCAGAGAGAAATTTTGGCAATGCTATTTAGTTGACATTTTGGCATCAACGTATGAATTTGAAGACTTTGGCAATGGTTATTTCATTTACATTTTGGTGTCAACGGATTTACATTTTGGTGTCAACGGATGAACTTGAGAAGTTTCATTTCTATTGGACTCGGATGTCGTAAGAGGTCCGGGTACACCACGTGTATGTTACTAACAGCGTGATAAAAATCAGCTGCCTAGGCCAACCAATCCCCGCCTAGGAGCTAGGCGATGGTCCAACTCCTAGATTAGGAAGCAGACTAGTCGGTGCCTAGGCGCCCTTTCGCCGGCCGACTAGCGCCTAGCGACTTTTAGAACATTGGTCAATAAAAAAAAAAAACCAGCATGGTAAACGATTGTGATCGAGTATTAGGCATAACTTTTGTCCAATTAGCAAAAGAGTACAAATTTACTTGTATGAGCTGAAAAAATGGCTAGAACTCAAGGAATTCCACATACTCGAGAAGCAACAACCGGGGCAAAAAATAAAGTAGGCAGAAAGACCAAAAACAACCGGAGCAAAAAGTGATAGTACTTCATTAGACTGCAAAACTGGTATTAGTATACATCTCATTCGTCAAAAATAGCATTCGCAGCTACATAACTTAGTACCCGCAACAATTGACAAAAATCAGTACACCTCTTTCGATGCCCGTTTCCTCTTGGACACGCTCGGATCAAAATTTTACTAGATGTACAGACGTCGTGTATAAGCCCCATGTTATTGGGGCAGCCAAAAATGCAACATCACATTGGTCAGGTGATATACGGTCAATAGCCCTAAACGAATCCATTGGGTCTATCTCCAGTCTTTGCTGATCTCTTCTGTAAGTCTGCATCATGATGCGCAAAGGCAGCATCCAATGCCTGCACAAACAATCCTCAATTTTGAGCA
The DNA here is from genome assembly GCA_036023075.1 of Gaultheria prostrata. Classification (NCBI taxonomy): domain Eukaryota; kingdom Viridiplantae; phylum Streptophyta; class Magnoliopsida; order Ericales; family Ericaceae; genus Gaultheria; species Gaultheria prostrata. The sequence continues at coordinate 4,981 of JAXBDA010005552.1, forward strand.
AAAATTGATATAACGAAAACTAAAACTGCCCTCACATCCAGTTTAAACTATTTTGCCTGCACTATTTTGAGCATCCAGTTTTGATGAAAACTGGTTGTGTAGTAGGTAACCCTTCATACACAACAAGAACTGCCCGCGCATCAACTTCTAACAACTTGGGGTTCGAGACACACGTCCACTCCTTAAACATCGTTATCCGTTAAGTTCAACAAAAGAAAATAAACTAGGCTCAAAAAAATTTCTACAAAAATAAACATGTTTATTTACTGTAAAGCTTATATAGAAAAAAAATTCCTTGCATTTTTTCACCTCTTAACTAAAATCTTGGAGCTACCCCTAGTGCACGGGGTAGTTCGGATCAGGTTTACCCTAAACCCGTCATCCTACCCAAATACACCGGGTTGAAAGTTTCTTCACCCATTATACCAACCAACCATTCACAAGGCCAAATCAAATGGGCAAAGGAACTAACGTACTTCAGATTCAGAGATGTGTCAACTGCTTTGACTTCTATATGATTTTTCATAATTCTAGTTCACACGCCATTATGATAAAACTTTGCAGTTCAATTAATAGGAAAACAAAATTGTTGACCTGAAGCATTGGTTGAACAAGGAGGGAAACTTGATGTCGAATATCTGAGTGCACAGATCCCTTTATTTCCTGAAATACGGAAATACGATATTAAATTTTTTCCACACTGGAAAACATCAAATCAGGCATGAAGCTCGACACAGGAATAGTTTTTTTTCAAACTTGCATCCCGTCCGGAGATACCATGCAAAGCAAACCCCCAAACCGAGTTTGAGTAAATAGGAATAGGACTATGTAGCTCCGGCACAGCAAACATGATGCAACATTTTCGAAGAAACGATGCATGGACAAAAACAATTCATGAGCTATTAAGCATGTGTGGACAAGTGAGTTCTGGAGATATAGAAACGAGATTAGAGTCAGAAAAGGCCAGTTTACTAGGACTTGCAAACCATTATTTCCCTACACCACCATCCATCCACCGCAAGTAAATTGTACTGCATTATATATATGAGAGAGAGAATTAATGAACGGCACTTTTTTCAAGTTGACATGATAATCAGGTGAAAAAACTAAAGCAAAAGAAGAGATGGACGAAGGGAAGAAACTAACTCGAGCAAGAGAAACTGAACGCAAACAAGCAATCTGTTAGAACAGATGATATGGTGATAAGGCATCAAGGGAAAAAAACAGGTATGGTGATAAGCAAGGAACAAATAGTTGTTCTGTACATGAGTACTACAACAAGAGTACCTGTAACTTGGGATAAATATCTGACATGGCATCCTTGAGTCTGCGTACCTAAACATGAATGATCAAACAAAGAACGAGTAAAGTAAAAATAAATCCAGAAAATTAAGATATGGATAGCAAATGCAAATTAAATAACTTCCGTAAAGAAACTTTACACATTTTATTTCCCAACAAATTCTTTTTACCCATTGGCTAATAATACGGCAGACTTTATAAACGCATTCCTATTGCTATGCCTTGGCCACACGTTTTTTTTTTAATTTATAAAAAACCACTTCTTCCAAGCAAAAGTACGCTTCATCTACCAAAGACTAGTGAGGCCCCGCAGGCAAGGCCCATAAACACACTAATTGGCCCGTAAGTATGAAGTTGGCATTTGTTAGTGCAATTTGAAGTTTTGTACTCCGAAAAAAAAGCCACTTAAATAAAAAGTTGTAGAGCATGGAAAAGTAATTATGATGATGAACAAAATAAATAATCACCATGATACTTAATATTGCATCTTCGTCAGCATTTTAACTCTTTTAAGTAAATCTCTGAGCCCAAATGGAAGGTACTACACTCTTTACTTAGAATTAAAGAATTCAGTGCCATGTAATAATGGTGATGCAGGAGAGGAAGCATCACTCACCATCCACGCCAGCTAAACCACGCAACATAACAAAAATGTAAAAGATGGGTAGAACTGAACTTGCATAGTGTGACCATGAACAGTAAAAGTAAACTCATGTGTTATAGTACATGGATATTTTGACAACCATATATCTAATATACACCAGTTTAATCCAACTTTGATAATAATACAGTACTATGACAAACATGTCCAAGTCATTTTCTCTTCTTTCTTCATGATGTCGCTTGAGAGGTTGGGGCATTTGTCGAAATGGATGGTCAAACGTGGGTAAATAATACAAAACAAATTTCTCCAGTTCAAGTAATCTCGCCATGATTAGAGAACATACTAAGGCTTCGTTTGTTTCAACGTAAAATATTCTACAACGTACAATATTTTCCATGTAAAATAATTTTGCAGAAAATATTGTTTTGGTTTTATTTTGTGTGTTTGGTTAGCAATTGGAAAATATTTTCCATGACTGAACAAAGTTCCCTGAAACACAATTTAAGAAAACATAGCACTGCAAAAATCTACATATACACATACAACAGACAACTATATACTCCTATACACACACAAACACACACACACACAGAGAACAGTCCAAGAGGCAATTGTCCCAATTGAAGTTCACCATAATTGAACCCCCCTCTCAGCTTAATTGGGGTTGCCATAGTGGAGAAAACACTCTCCCATTGGGGCTGTTGTAGGAAATGCCGTCCGTCAAAGCAAAGGGTCAAGGTAATGGGCCAGTAAAACGACTTGCGGGTAATTTGGGGATGAAATCATTTGTGCCCCTATGATGGAAAATGTTTTAATTCCAATTTTATTTTACTTTCCTTTGTCTTACCAAACAACGGAAATTGAGGAAAACTTTTTACTGTAAAATAATTTACATCAAAACAAATGGAGCCTAAGATCGAATAAAGTAATCGACTATAAGCTTGATAGAATAAAAGCATAAACAAATTTATACTATTTACCTTAACAGAAAGATATGAGGTTGTAATTGGATATGATGACCAGAAATGCTTGAGTAATTCCTCAATGGACGTCCAATGCTAAAAAGAAGAAAAGTTACTCTCAATAAAGTATGAAGGAACATTGAGAACTCAAAACAACAAGATAAAATCTGGCATCTGATGCAAAACCTATGGGCCTTTTGTTCCTAAGGGGGAACAAAAGGCAGGTTTTCAAAAACTGATAGAATTTGAAAACGTTCTTCAGCCACTGCAAAACTAGAATCGGAGAATGTAAAACAACACTATGAAAATAAGTGTTATCATTTAGTATGAAAGAGAGAATTTTTAATGTTAACTTCATCTAAATCTATGAGCAAAAATAAGTTTCAGTTCTATTATCTTAGAACAAAAAACGATTCATACAATCTCTGCCAAACAGAACCTATACCTTTCCCACCTACTCGTGAAAATGTGAGTCCCCAAAGTAAACTGAGAAGTTACTATATAATGTATAAAAAATAGGTGCCAACTCACATGTAAGAGCTCCTCTTTAGTGATGTTTGGCAACCTGTCCAAAACACTCTCCTGCGGATTCTTCCCGAGATGATACTTGGTGCTTGAAATATTCTGGGTCAATCCATTGAAAACCTACATTGTAATATTTAGCAATATGTTTTTTCATTGGCAATCATAGGTCTGTCATATCTGCATATACGGCAGATAAAAGCATGGTGATGATTTGTAACAATTTTTTCAATACCTTAACAGCAACTTCAGGTGTAACTATGGGATCACTCAATCCAGAGATTTTGACCTCAGATATCCGCTCCCTTAGAGACCCATAAGCTTCACTGGTGCTGAGGCTGCATTTGATTTGTCTTGTTCCAGCAAGTGTGTCCCCCAAAGTTTTTAATGCATTAGCTTGCTGAGAATCAAAGTATTCTCGAGGATCCTGGTCCAAGAGACAAAACCTAGAATAACTATGCACCACCAAAACTAGAGCGGCTCCTTCTTTCATTAGAAGAAAGTAAACATACTTTAATGAAGAGTGGTGCCAATGGAGGGTCACGAGGTGCCTGAAGATCTTCAATTTCAGCCAGCTGAGAAATCCTCTCCAGGCGTTCCTGGTTTACAATCCCATCAGATGCTCCATTAGCTAACTCAACTGCAGAGAAACTCACAGGTTAGTGTCGAAAGTCGAAGAATAAAAAAGATATCAATAGGAATTATACCAGGAAAATTAAACGGTGCTAACCCTGTTTTGACCTAGCAAGAGCTTCAGCCACGGACCTTGTGTCTCCCAATTCCACATCTGTATTAGAATTGACGAAATATAACTTCAAAAGGAAAACAGGAAAAGCATTACAAAGTACTGTAAATCTGTAATACAACTTTACTGAACAATTAGTGTTCTGTGAACTAATGCTGCATACACACGTGCGTTCACCAAAATGTAGTCCATCAGATGTAAAGGGTAAACACAATAAACGTACATCTCAAAACAAAGACACAAAAAGAAGGCAAAAACAAAAGTTCAAATGCTAAACACAGTACGTCTTGTAATTTATAAACCAATTACCGGAACGTTCTACTCTGGGAAATAGACCCCCTGCTGAATCCCAGTCAACATTAGCAAAGAACATAAAGTTAACAAGGGGGAAAGCAGCTAATACTTGGCTCCTACAATGCCAATCAGCAACTCCATCAACCACTGGCTGCTCTCTTTCTCACACACACACACACGTGCGCGCGGTGCACACAACCATGATAAAGCATCATCAATTTGTTTCAGGGAGTAACCCAGTGTGCTGTAACAGCTGTGCTGCTAGTAAAAGGTGGAATCAGGTATTACTTGAATACCTGATTCCATGTCCAAGCTGTGACTTAAACCCTACCCGTCCACTAGAATGATACTCAAATCAATAACCGGCTGGCCACAGGTACATGTCGACCATACTTCCCTCGGGGAAATTTTTCAATGAAACAGAACACATTTCAACGGGAAACCTCCTCACCTATGGATCTTCCTTCAAGGACAACTGCACCATGTCGATTAAGGACTTGTGAAAGAGACCTTCTGTATTCTTCATACTGCGAGTCAGTAGCATCATAGCTGCCATCACGAGACATCCCGTGATCCTACACTTAGACAAACATAATCAGATGAAACTCACAATCAGATTGATAAATTCCAATAAAAAGCATATCATGAACCAACAGAATTTTGTTTCCGTTATTGGCCATCCAACAGCAACCATACGATGGGGCAATTTTGTTTTCTTTAAAATATCTACATAAGCTTACAGTAATTTACATAAAATAAGGAAAGAGAAGATAAATTCACATCAGTTCTGAACATCATCAAGCTGATGCAGTGAACCAGTAATACGCAATTTATCACCAGTTAAAACTCATCAGAATGAAAAGAGAAACGATCATATGCACCCATCCAATATAAATTGAAAGCGATGGTGCAGCAGGAAAACGTGAAAATAACATCCACTACTTGCAGAGATATTCACCAGGTCTTAGCACAAAAACAGTAAAACATAGGTGTCACCCAAAGTACCGGAAGATGAATGTAATCATCCCCTTCATCAGCCTCCATGTCTAAAGTTGGATCAACTCGTCTAATCTGCAGAAGCGATGCCACATGAAAGGGGTAAATTTATTTTGCGGAAACAGGGGGGAAAAATATGCAGTGATGGTAAATCCTCTCAATATACAAAATTTGACCTAAAGGTTCTAAAATGAAGGCAATTTCTCATTTCCAAAATAGCGCACCTTGCGCCGAGCTTCAGTTGCCCACACGTCATCATGCTTCAAGAAAACTGCAAGCTCCTCATCTTCAGCAGCCTCCGCCGCCGCAGCAACTGCATTTTTTGTACTATGTAGGTATTCTGCTCTGCAATATTTGGTCCAGAAGTCCTTCTCGGTCATCTGGGACCCGAAAATAAAATGAAAAAACATTACAAAGCTTGAATAGATTCAATTAGCAGATGAGTAAAGGAAACTTGTCTATTGACAATAAGAAATGCCTCGACAATGGAACACAAATCAAACATCATCATTACCTTATTGGGAACAAACTTCAGGAATGCCCTGTGAACAGCTGGTTTCTCAGCAAAAATCTAGGATATGGAAAAGTAAGATGAAACTATGCTGAATGATAAAAAAAATAGACCAAGAATCCACAGAAAAGAAAAATATCGATCCAAGAAATAAAATAGAGTAACTAAGCTCTTGTAACTGCTTAGTGAAGCATATATAAGAAAAGACGAGGGAGTTACCTGGTGGATAATCTCCGGTGTCAAGTTAAATGTAACTCGATTTGACTGAAAAAGGAAGGCATACAAATAAGGTTTCCATAGCGTTGCATAAAAAGGTTAAAAAATAGTCAAACACCTAACGTCAAAATCATAACCCCTGTAATTTAGCAAGGAACAAACAAATTCAAAAACTCAAAGCACATATTTGAAAAAGCACAACTGTTAACCTTGGAGCTATATGAACTTCAATCAGGGATTGCCTGTTTTTAAGTGTTTTGATTCAATGTCAATAGATGGAAATATAAATGCAAATGAACACAAGCATTAGGGTGCACAAACAAGCACACAAAGAGTGAGAGAGAGAGATCTATGTCGTACCCGACCATCAGCTGATGGTTTGACATCTGCAAGCATGGCACTTTTGAATCCTGCTTGCTGTCTTGTTACCCTGCTGATGTCCCCATCCAGCAACTTCTGCACTCAATTCGCACAGAAAACTTTCTATCATTCCCCCACAATCATCCTTGTGCTCTATTGGAGAAATCATGGAGCACTTCCAAAGCACAAACATTACTGGATGGAGTTTTCATAACAACTAACCTTCCTTGTTGCCCAAAACTCAGCTTCTGTCAGAACACCTCCCAGCACAAATTGTTTATGAAGTTTCTGCAACTCGCTGCAACAATTGCATGTTATCAGCATCAACTGAAGAGCAAATAGTAAATTCTATAATAAAAAATCTCACGTTCAGGAATCGTAAAACCAATTTTTTAATATTATTGGTACCGGTTCTTAGCTTTACCTTAAGACTTAACAGACTAAGATATCCCTGGAGTAGGTCCAATAAAGTGCCAATTTAATATTATTTAATGCCTATCTATTTTTTAGTACCATTCTAGATTTCATTCGGAGTGTTCAAAAATCAAGCATAGCGGCTTCAGTATCCACCATCGATGAAACTTAATACAAATTGTTTGCCCACACACACAAATCACTTTACACACAAAAAAAAGAACAAAATCAATTTTTTACAATCCGAAATTTTCTCCTTCAGTTATTTGGCCCGACAGCCCGTGTAATTCAAGTTCGTAAGATGCATTTGGGGAAAAAGAAAGAGAAGAAAGGGAGGGAAAAGCATGAGCCAAGACTCTGATTAAACTCCATTTTTCCAGGTATCTGGAAGGAAATTTACCTATCTTCTTGCAGTAGCTTAATTCGACGCTCCATTTCTTTTGTACTAAGTTGTTCGTCCTGAACAGCAACAGAAGATCGTTCAGAACCATCTTTACCGGCTTCTGTAGCCGTTGAAGTAGCTCTGCCTATTACCGAGATCAAAATGCAACGTAAGCTAAAAAACTTCAACCAATATACTGTCATATTACAAGTGAACTATTCATCATCAAGTCATCTAACACAAGAACATTGCAGAAAAATTTCTCAAATAGAATTGAATATACAACTGTAAAGATGTAATTGGAATCATACACTTCCTTAAATTTTACTAATGGTAGAGCCTCGCACAAGAACACAAGTAGTGCTAGAATCATAGTACTGTTACTTGCCTAGTCCAACCATATTTCCTCCAGGTCATCAATCAGCAAATGCAATTGGCTAGTCTTCAAATTCGGAAACAAAATGATAATCTCTACCATGTGATAAAGGATTGAATACTTGCTAACTAATGCCTATTCTCCACAAGGACCCTAAGGTTTGTAATAGAAACAAAGCATTATCGTTGTAACAGATCAGCATAACAATATCAAGAACCAAAATGATCCCAAAATTTGTATAATTGATGAGCAGCTTGCCGCATCCTTCTTCACCCAATAACCAAAGAAGATAATTATGCTACTTCATATCATATATATAGCGGCTCAAGTTGATAATTCATTCAAGGAATGAAGCAAAGAGGTTCTTGATTAGCACAAGAACATATAGAAGTGATCATCGTGAAGACACTGAAGAGAATGAAGCAAAAACTAAATGCAACACCCAGTTTCCTCAATTACAAGCATCTTTTTTTTGTCTTTGAACAAGACTCTATTACAAGCTTGAACATGCACACAACTGATAGATAATCTTCATAAATACCAACACTGATGACCCTCGCAGTTGAAAACATGAAACATTCAAGCAAGTTGCAGTACCATTTGAGGCTGAAAAATGTACATATTTGAGACCTACCTACGAATTCTCTGCAAACATCGCGATCAGAAAAGTTTTCAAACTCAAAGATGTAACTTCCACCCTGCAACATCATCTAGTCAGACTTCCATGTTGCATTGAAGGGAAATGGAACATAGTAACTTCATGAGCACGAATGAAAAAGAAATACTAGAAGTCCTTGGTTAAATACAGAAGACGACCCCGTATAACCAGAAGTAAAGTTCAACAAGATTAAGCAACCTGGTCATGGGTTAGATTAAGCAAGGCTTGCTTATGTGATCCCTCCTTGGTGAACTTGTGCCCTGATTAGTCATGAAACAGATCGATGAAGGCCCATTAGCAACTTTAGTCCATGCAAAGATCAATGAGGCATTAAAATTTTCTGAAAAAAGATGGCATGACAAACTAGGTATGATTATCCTTGGACACAATAAAACAGAATGCACAAAAGAACATACACTACTCAAATTCTATTCCCCAGTTGTCTGTTGTCTGAATAGCAAATAAATTTCCTAACTTCATTAAAAAGATGAAAGAAGTTGAAAGTTTCTTGAGTTATATAGCTTGCTGAAACAACAGCAAGCACCTAAAATGAATGATAACAGAAATCACGTAATAACCTGATAAGTACCTTTAATCAAACGAAACAGCACATTAAGGCTTGGCGAAGATTTTGGGTTGTGAGGTGTGAAGATGAACCTGTCCTCCATCTGCATCAAGTTACAACAATTGAAGTTGATGACCAAAAAGCACCATACATGATAACCAACCCTTCACTAAATCCTTAATAGGACGCATAGAATACACATAAGTTCCTACTTCCGATAATCACAATGGTCACTGGTACAGGCTCTAGATGTTAAAAGTCTATTTCAATCCAAACGATAACCAATATGTAGCTAGTATGGATGTACTTTATTTCTTTAGTTCCAACCTTAGTCACATAATCCTTCAATAAGGCCCTCCACTCTCGCTCTCAATCCTTGCTCTGTGTGTGGTATCAATCCTTACTCTGGCTCTCATGTTTTAGCACTTTGGGATACTTTAAATGACGCGCTCACACTCCCGCTCACGTGTGCGCGCATTAGGTGAATTAGGTTCCAAAAACCAACAAGCTTTTCAATTGCCATTTTACCCTCGTATTACGTCAATTTGCACAACAATGTCATGGTCATTTCCAAACCTGCCATGCCTTGGGTGTAAGACAAACGAAGATGAACCCACGATATAAACTATGTACATAAGCATGTGTGTGCCTGGATATATGGAGATGCACAATGAAGTATGAATAGACATGAAAGGGCTTGAAAGAGAATCATCACCATCTCCAATATGCCAGGAGTGCCAGGGTCTTTAACTGAAGACTTGTACTTTGCACGCTTAATAACCTTCCCGTTCACCATTGTAAGCACAGATCGATGCGAGAATGGAAATCGGTATCAACTGGAATCAAATGAGGGTTGATCTGATTTTAATTTAAGTAACTGTGAGTTTCTAGGGCAACATTCGGAACTGGGGCACGACAGTTTTCCTACACTGTGATCTAGAAGGTTGCGTAATCAGCGGAAAGAAACAGCGGTTGGAGGACGAGGATTGGGTGTGTCGACGTCGTATCCGCTTTTCGGTCTCTCTCTTTCTCTCTCTCTAGCCTTCTTCTGGGCGCCAACAGAGAGGAGGTAAAGCGACTGCGAATCACAGGCCTGCGAGTTTAATATATACACGGACCCTGTTTGTGTACCAGACCCGTGGGAACTGGGAAGCTGCTAATTTCAGAACTTATTTTCCATAAAATTAAGGTGCTAAAATGGATTAATTTTATGGAATTTTTTTAAAAAAAATTCCCAAAAACCAAGGCGATGTGCTAAAATCAACTATGAATTTCAGTTAAAAAAAATACCATGAATTTAGCAAATTAGGAAATTGATTTCAGCAAATGGGTTGCTACAAATCATTTGGCAAACTTATCAGAGTAATTTGGTTAAGGAGAGGATAACTTTACCCACGCTTGGTGAGGTGCTTTGAGGGTGATAATTGGATAAATGGATTTGCTTGTTTTGAATGAATTCTTCAAAAGTATTTGATCGAAAAATATAGGAGTAATTCTAGAGCAAATTTGAATTTTTTTGATTAAGTTGTTATTATTATTTGATTGAGCTAAATTTTTACATGGTCTCCCTACAAATTAAATTCATTACAAAATAAGCGGTTTATCAGAATATGCAACATCTCGTATTGAATGTGGGTTAAGTTATCGTCACTCGAGACTTCTGAGAAAGGTTGAACTAAATTGCATTCTACCGAATAGGTCACATAATCTGTTTGTCCTTCTTTTCTTCTTAGGTCGTGTTTTCATGAAGTGGATTATTGGGGGTTTTAGCTTTTCATTTTTTACGAGGCGTGTCATTCTTCTCACATACAAAAAGCAGAAAGTCAAAAACTTGAGTGGAATGGCCACTTAATCTTTCTTCAACTTTATCATTCTCAATTTTCGCTTATATTAATTTAATACGAGTAGTTTGAAATTATTTCGAATGACAATTTTATGTTTGTGCTCGCGCACACTCAAACAAGTTAGAAAAGAGTTTCATGCTTTATTGTCTCGCTTCACTCTCATAAGAGCATGTCCAATCATACGTCAATTCTTCATATTTACATCAGACAATTGTGCTAGAGGCCAAATTTAGTCACCTAATAGGCTCTTGGCCCAGCTTACTTGTTTTAAATAAGCCCGGCCAAAATTAGTCACCTAATAGGCTCTTAGCCCAACCTACTTGTTTTAAATGAGCCCAATCCATTGTTTACTTTCACTTTCCAAAATGCCAATAACTTTCTTTTACTCTTCAAGTGGAATAAAAGCATGCTCATCCCCTTCCAACTTAAAACATGACTCTCCACGAAATATCTGTTTTTGTTTTCCTCCCCTGGGAGACTTATAAAAGAGGGAGTTTGAAATTGAGTTGTTTGGTTATTTGGCACTTCTTTCCGATTTTACCTTCCGATTGAAATTTGGGCTTTTGGTTATCTTGTAATTCTTACCAAAACATATGTCCTTTTGGTCTTTGGGGTGTTAATTGCTAAATTACGCATTTGAGTCCCTAGAGTTTGTTGCTTACACATTTGAGTCCCTAGAGTTTGTTGCTTCCATTTTTTATCCCATTTTTAACGGCTGGTGTGAAAGTCTTTGTTTTGGAAATTCGCGCCATGCATGTGACAGATGTCTATAGTTTATCCCAGACTTCTATAACTTAGTTGGTTGCACATCCAAATATATTTGAGTATGAGTTCTTTTTAACCTCCCTCAAAGCAAAATCTGAATTAAAATACACGGGCATAAAACTCATGCTAGGCACGAGACCTTGAACCTAGTGGTAAGGAAAAGCGAGCCAAATATTGTCAATTATTCAAAGAGAATATGTTGTTACTCAATTCAATTCTTATCTTTTAAGGGGTTGAATTACTAGTAATATTCATGTGCAGCACCTACACTATTTAGAGCTGCATAATGATTGAGTAGTTTGTGTTGATTTTCTGCTTCTATGATTATAAATTTGTGCTCTCAGTAGGATTTTGTTAAGGTAAAGAAATTCGAAATTTTTATTCTCTGTATTTTCCTAGATTCTATCTTGTTTCTGCTTTGACATGAACAATCTTTCAAGATCTGGTCTTTCTATTTCGGTCTGGGACCTGTGACATACAAAATGCCATAAGGGAATCAATTCATTAATGCATATGAAAGCTTCATTCATCACTCAATTTTGGTACAATTAAGTTTGACTTCACGTATTTCCCATTTTTGGCCCCTTAAACATGTATTACATTGTCACCAGCTTGTTATGAAGCTCATTCTAGTTAATGACACGATCTTATGAAACACAAGCCTTCTCCCAAAGTCGATGCCAAATTGTCACTAACGACATGAGTTGAGTTCTAGGTCACAGGACTCACTTGATGAGTTCTGCTTGAGGCATTTGAGATGGCCAAAATCTGTTGATCTGATAATTGATAAAATTCGTCTCCACAAAGCAGCAATATATTTACTCCCAATGGAAGCAGCGACTGTATATGCTTATTTGTACAAGTATCAAATTTGTTGTAGTATGTCTCTTTTACGCACTTTTTAGTCTCACATTCTCTTGATCTAGAATATCCAAGGCGCTAGAAATGTCCAAACTTACGGACTGCTATTTAGGATTGACTCTATGGTAGAGCGCATTTCACGAGCGATAATGGAAATGACATGACAAATTCAGAAGATGCTTCAATACGTAGACTTAATCTACTAAGGGGTACTTTCAAGGGTTTCAGTTGTGCTGTTAAAGCATGACAAGTTGCGTCTTGCTTATTTTATTTTATCTGAGTTCATCTCTGTAATAAAATGAAACAATGTCTGTGACATGCATCAGTAGTTATTTATTGTACATTAAGAAAGTTTCTTGCATGCCCAACTGTTAAAAAAATTTACTGCTTGGCTCAGATTATTAGAAAGTAAAGGGGGAAATAAGTCGTGGAAGATAAGGAGTTCATGATTATCAATTTTCTGCTCATGGCCAGAAGTGTATGCAATGTCCAATTAGCCTTTTCAGGTCGTCTTGTGGAGTTGGTTTCGCTTGAAATCCCGTGAGATTCATCATGGTACCAGATCAGTTCCTGGCGAGTAGGGCCTCCCTCATTTGCTTAATTTTTTGACATCTCCGAATTTTGTACTGCTATATGAAGCTTTTTTTGTGCATATTATTGCGTTTTCTCTACGTTTACTATTAAATGTGTAGGAAAATGGTTCAAGTGAAAAGAGGAATTTGTTTGAGGCTCCTGTATTAAACGGAGAGCTTTCCGGAATTTACGAAAAGCAAGGGTCCAGTGTGCCTGCTATTCCGCAAACTGTTGACGAAACGGTTGAATCTCCTGGTGGTCTACTGGAGGTGAAGAATGAAATATGCCAGTTAATTAGGCGTTTTCATCAAAGAATGGATAATGCAGATTTATTGGAGAAAATGTTACGGGAGGAGCCGAAACTGGGTTGGCTCATTGCTATTTACTGCCAGGATTGGTGATGGAGATTGCTGATGCCATTCACGTTTAAGGGAGGATACTTCTGGTTCTGGAATAACAAACGGAAGGGTGAAAGGGTCATTGAAATTTGAAGGTGACTTGAGCTTTTGGGGCTGGATTTCTCATGCAGGTACTTGTGTTTTCTAAGCTCTGGGTTTGTATGATTACACTACATTAGTTCAGTTTGGAAAAGCTATTTTTTTTTTTTCAAGTCTTTAGTAGAATCTCATGTACTATCTGATCACATGATTCATACCTACGCCAGATATAAATTACGGGGAACTTTCCACGTAAAATCATCTGGTTTTATTTTAGCGGATACGTCACATGAACTCGGTGTAGCCGTCCTCATGTTCACAGGATGTGAATATCTCACGATTAATAAAAGTTCAAAAGGAGATGTTTTCTAAGATCACAATTGAGAAATGAAAGGCTTACAACAAAAAGGGTATTGCTACAATGCACACCTACCCTTTTGCCATATAATGTGCAATTCGTATGGATGCCCACAAGATCTCATATTAGTTCACAAAGTCTCATATTCATTAAAGTTAACACTTATATCGGAAATCACAACCATAAATATTGGAACACTAAAACACAATGAAGAAGACCACAAAATCTCATATGGATATGAGAAAATTTTGGAATAAAAAATTCGAAAAAAATGGCAACCGGTTGTTCACCGGGCCCACCACTAGTCAAGTTAAAAAAAAAAAAAATTCAAAACTCTGAACCATCTCGTTCTTCTTCGACATGATACATAGAAGAGAGGTCAGACGACTACGACCACCAACGGCGTTCCCCCGCCTCCGCCGACGGCCAACCCCAGCCCCAGCGTTCCCCCCCACCTCCGTCGATCACCACAACCGACGAATCCCACCACCACCAACCCCATCGTTCCTCCACCTCCGTTAATGGCCACCACCACCGGCTTCTGGGCATTCTGACTCCATTGTCCCCACCACGAAGGTCTCTCTCTCTCTCTCTCTCTCTCTCTCTCTCGTGTTTGAATCTTTGGGATTGGAGATGAGTTGCTTAAAAAACAAAACCCCAATTCAGAAGTTAGGGTTTGGAGATGAATTACTTAAAAAAAACCCCAATTCGGAAGTTAGGGTTTCAATTTGAGAAACTCTAAACGACATTGCTGCAGAAAAAACCCCAATTCTTTTTTTTGATTTTCTACCACATGTTCATTTTTCTATGGTATGGGCATAGTGCACTTGTTAAATCTGAATGTGAATGTGCACTTGTTAAATCTCAATCTGAATGTCCTTCTTTACTGCTAGTGCTGCTGTTGGTTTTACTGAACTTGGTACCCTTGTTTGATCAAACCGTGCTGCTAGTGCTACTGTGATGCAAAAGTTTGATCAAACTTTGGGGCAATGATGATTTTGTTGAGCCCTGGTTAATGAGGAAGCATGGGCTGATGCAATTTCTGAGTTTGTATAAGGGCTATGGTACTATTATTGGTACTGTTATTGCATAATTTCATTTGCTGCTGTTAACAAACTATCTAGCTGGGTTTGGCTCATTATAGTGGCAATGATGACGTATTTCTGATGCCATTTCTGAGTTCAAAAAATGAAATTTACAGCCTTTCATTGTTTGATATTTGGATCCTCAGCAAACGAAAATGCTCTTCATAATCCAGTTAAGTGATTATACGCTGTATGTTATTATATAATAATTTCTTTGGTTGTCTAAGCATCAAAGTTTGGTAAGTATTGACGTTCTGCACTTTAACGGGTGCTCTGGAAATTAAAAACCTCAAACTGAAAGCTTCTGTATTTACTAAACTGAATGTAGATTTCTTAGTGCATTTTTGTTTTGGGTTTTTTATTAGATAGGAAAGGTTGAGTTTCATTTACTGATTATGTGAAAAGTAAAATACTATTGTGTAGCTCTATTACAGTAGATCGATCTCATAAAAAATTTCTTTGGATGTGTATCCTTGACTTATATACCTATGATGACCTTTAGTTGTTTGTGACTCTGCGCCCTTGCTTTGCTCTTTCTCATAAGCGAACAAATGAGGAAGAAGAAAAGGGGTTTTCTTGAGCTATTTTTTGTTCATTCAACCATCAATCCATCTTGTGCTGAGAGAAGCACAGGATTCCTTCACATTCTCTTGAAAACAACTTCTAACTCTACTCTGGTCTCTAGCAACAAATAGTTGTTTCATAGAAGAGGAAGAAGCACGAAACGAATATTGAAAACAGCTGCGCTGGCCGCTGAAAAATAGGCCGAGTTCACATGGATCCTGAAGCACATCTCAAACAATTCACTTGCGCTGAAAAACACAGGTGTCCGAGACTTCTTTTCTTCTTGTCCATAATTAGGAAACAAGAATCTTAATTCCGGCATGTGTTCAACTGTCTTTTTGCGACATGTCCTACACTTTTTTGACGTCTATGACTAAGATATAAATTTGTGATCGGCATCTCTTTAGCACTTGCTACCATGTGATCAATTTACTATTTAGTTTTCTACCATGTGATTGGCATCTCTTTTGTTTACTATTTCAGAATCACGCAACTAAGATCGGACCAAATACATCCATTGCTTCTCCCTCGGTACATGTAATTTCATATTTTATTGCTTCAATGTGTGCAAACCGTGTCTTCCCAAAAAAATAAGTGCTGAAACTGTGAAGCATGAAATATGGATTTAAGAGCAGTTCTTTGATAGTAGACTCGAAGTCTTACTTTTATGTGAGATACAATGATTCGTGGATCATAATAAAACATGTCAGAGCACTTTTCTTGGGGTTTAGGCTTGGCTTAACGCGTAAATCCCAGTTGATTTGGACTCTTTACACCTGATAATATTTTGATGTTTAACAAAACATGCTCAGTTGCTTTATAGCGGCAAGTTAGGCCTGTCAATGGGCATTTTTCATTATTGCTTTGAATATGTGAATAGAATAATGGTTGTGTTCTTGCCGTCTTAGCTGCCTTCAAACTTTTTAATCTTTAGAGACTTCGCGATCACGTTAGCTGCAAGGAGAAATCACCGGAACTGAGGGTCCCTAGCATCATGAATTGCTAGTTTTGCGAATTCTCTGTTTTTTTTTTTTTTGAACTATTAAGTGTTGTCTACTAAGTCTCTTTCTTATAATGTATGTAGGTCCATTGATTGAAGGAGAAGATCGATAGTTCGTCGCTTTTTGCTCAAGATGGAGATATATGATATTATAGTTGTCGCTTTTCAGCCGTGCCTCAGATTATGGCTTGATGAAGATTGACCACAGTGGACGGAGCATACAATTTTCAGAAAAACCCAAGCATGTTGATCTGAAAGTAGTGGTAAATTATATGCTTCCTCGTACCTATCTTACTTTATCCAATTTGCAAGTTACCACTGAACACATGCCACAATTATTAGGAAAAAGGCAAAGCTTGATCCGTTTAACTTAGTCCTACATATGCAACCTTCCGAGGTGATTTTTTCCAGCATCATTGAAAACACAAATAAAAGTGGTTTCTATGTTACAAAGCGATGCTAGAATTTGTGTGATTCATGTGGATGATATACATAGACCGAGTTAAAAGGCTAATTGCTAACCACGTAAGTTGATTGCGGTTTGTTTTATATGTATCGCTAATCTGGATAACTGAGCACAATCGACAATTCCTTTCTTCTAACATCTTGCTGTTATACTGTGCACACACATTTGCATGTGCATGAAGCACTTTGGGTGAGTGATGTACCAGAGGATGAATGCATCAGGGGCTTGTGGATTTGAAGCTGAAAATAGCACTATGTTAGATTGGGGTAAGAGTGAATTTTCTGTCTTTAAGTAATAGTGGCACACAATGAGCAAGCCGTGATGTGCGAAGCACGTCGGCACAAACTAGTTTCCTATAATGGAGTGGAACTTGAAGCTCCTATTTAGAGCATATGTTACTGGTGCATTATCAAATGGTTCCATGACTGGAAGCTTCTACTTCTTGGGCTCTTGTAGACTATTTCTGGAATCCATATCAAACTCCGACGGAACTTGCCACTCCCTATCAAGCTTTTTTTTATGCTTTATTGTTCCTCTCCCCTACAGGTTTTAAGTTTCTTACTATGGTTTGTGTTTATCTAAATAGGGATGTGGTAATTCTGATTTCTGTCCATTTGAAGTTTTTAAGGTACAAATTTCTTTTCCTGCGAATTTACCTGCTTGATTGATTAACATTTCTCCTTTTTTGGTTGAGAATCTTGTTTACATTCAGGAAAGAATAGTTGCTCCTCATGTAAAGCTTGACTACAACACAATCTGTAATTTGAAGATAGAAGAACCAAAGTAGGAGGTGCATGTATATCTTTTTAATGTTCTAATTTTTGCTCCTACATATAGGGTTGAGTGTTGAGAGGTGAGATGTTTCATATCGGCTAGTGAATGTCGAGAAGAAATGTCAGATTGGCTTTCATCTTCTTTTTTATACATGTTACACATCTCCTTTGCAATCCATGGACTGGACGTACTCTATACATAAATGTTTTTCCTGGACATCGGTGATATTAAGATGAGCCAAGTGATTGACCCCAAAAAAAACATATCTGCTAGCTATATGGTTACAGACATAGATTGCAAGTAGTTTATATGTGTTTAAGTATGGTTTCAGCATTTCAATTCTGCTTGTTAGTCTAGTATTTGTCTTTCTTACTGCCTTTTGATATTCTTCTTTTCTTTGTCCCTTGTGCAGCATGGCCCATTGCAAGCTCAAGGTGGAAGAGTTTCAGCAGGACACGGGGGCTTTACCTTTTAAGACTACAGCTGCTACAGTCTCTATATGTCGATACCTGTACCCATACCCATAGCTGGACACGACGTCGCTTTGATAGCAGGGGTGAGAGTGATGAGGACAAAGAGAAAGAGGAGGATGGCGAGATACGCAGCCTCTAGTCGAGAAAACCAAAAAGCGACGCTAGACACTTAGGCTTCTTCTCTTTCTTTTTGTCTGTACATAGAGCTAGATTAGATGTTGCATATATTGATGTCGTTTGTTCTCTTTTTGGACATATGTAACACTTGGACTCATGTATGTTCTTGTTCAAGTAGTGAATGAATGCTGATTTGTTTCAAATGAAGTTTGGAGTTGGAACATGTTCTAAATTATATGAATTGTGTTTGTTGTTGTTGTTGACCGTTTGATGAGACGCTGAGACGTCGGGCTAGGCAAAAAAATAGGGGAGATGCTGTCAAAAAAAATTCAGAACAACTTACTTTTTAAACATGCGGAACAAAGAGCTCCCCACTTAGCACTTATACACAGTTTCAGCATCCAAAAACCATTTTTTTGCACTTTTACAATTAGTTTCAGCAACTATAAACCAGTTTTTACAGCACTTTCACACAGTTTTTTAGACTAACAAGATAAACTAAATGTGGACACGGGATACAGACACGACACTAGGTTCAAGAATATAGTTTGGTTGAGTGTTAATTTCCTACGACTTGTAATCATTAGGAAGGTTTTTACCGGAAAGAAAAATTATTGGCATAAAAGAAGATTGAATTAGACAACTCATTGACTACTACTGTAAAAGAGTAGACTTACTTACAGATATCCATGTAATTGGATCCCATAAATCTATTACATCAGTATTGAGTGTAATTCACAAGTACTCATCTGCCCATAATTTGTATTCACATAGATGATAGAAGTTGAGCAATGCCAGG
>JAXBDA010005553.1:0-24003 GCA_036023075.1 Gaultheria prostrata
AAAGGAAAAAAAATCAAAAGTTGAAGAATAAAAAAAAATCAAAAATTATTTTTTAGGGGAGGTATTTGTTATTATTATAAACTTCAAGGGAGGTAAATGAAAGGGTAAAAAAGTAACTTCACATTTTTCGTTAAGAGAAGTCAGCCGACAAGACTGACAGGGGAGGTAAGTGCAATTTCAGAAACGTGAGGGGAGGTATCTGTTGTTGTCAGAAACCTCAGGGGAGGTAAGTGAAATTTACCCTTGTTATTTTTACTTGTTGATTCATGATAAATTATTTTATCATGTTAGGTATTGTTACACAAGATTTCGTGATAAATAGCTTCACTAGATTTTAGGATTTCATGAATTTGTACTTGGTTATGTTTTAATGAAAAAGTGACGTATTAATTTACCATAAAATTAGACTCGTGAGTTGTTATGTAATCCAGCACATAATTTGTGATAAATTATATTACCACTTTGTGGGTAGTCGAGTCGTGAGAATGCTTTTTTATTTTTAATTAGGAGAGAGAAAGAATTAAAAGATTAGGAAAGAGAGAGATTTAAAAAGATATATATATACCATCCACTTCACATCCGGCAACCCCTATTTGCACAGTATCTGGTTCATCCTTTCACAGCCGTTGGATTTAATCCAACGGCCCAGGCACTCACCTCACTTAAGATGAGGTTCGCGGGTCAAACGGGTAATCCGGGTCGAATAATGGGGCAACCAATTACCCATTCAAACCCCTCTCTCTTCACTCGACACTTCTGAGATAAGAGAGAAGAGAGAAACGGGAGAGAACATCGACGAGCTCCGATCGACGAAGAACATCCACGCCGACTGCACTCTACTTTCCCATACTTTTCCTGACTCCGGCACGTGAAGGTATTCTCTCTCTCTCTCTCTCTCTTGTAATCGATCTAGGGTTTTCGTATGTGAAGTGAATGGTATATCCACTTAGGGTTTCTCTCTCTCGTGTTCTTGTTATCTCCTTGTGTGATGTATGCCTGTAGATTTATGGTTTCTATCTCTCGCGTTCCGTATGTGAAGTGAATGATTTATGCTTGTATGTGAAGTGAATGGTATATCCACTACAGGCATACGTTAATGTGTAATCTGGGTTTGTAATCGATCTGGGTCTCTCTCTCTCTCTCTCTCTCTCTCTCTCTCTCTCTCTCTCTCTCTCTCTCGTGCGCGCGTTCTAGGGTTTCGTTTGCTACACAACTGCTTCTAATTCATAGTTTACAAGTTTGGTCCCTTTTATCTCTATTTATTGTTTCTTGAATTTATTGAACTTGATTTTTGGGCACTTGGTAAAACTAGGAAATGACTCATGTAGTGTTCAGTTCTACCAAAGACCTTGTAACAAGGCCAACATTGGCATGGGATGCTGAGGATGTGAATTTATTGAACTTGATTGTTGGGTACTTGGGAGAACTGTGTGGTGACTCATGTAACTGCTGAATAGTTGGATAATTATGTTTGATTACTCTATTTAGGTCAGATTATTTTGCTAAAGATTCACTTGAGCTTTCTTTATGGAAATATCTATCTCAGTTATAAGTTTGTGTTGAACATTACCACATCATTTTCTTTCATTACTTAAGAGTTCATTGCTTCTTTGTACCGGTACAAATTGAAGCTGGCAATGGTACATTTTATCACATTTGCATAATACTGGTACTAGTTACCACCATCATCATAACTTGTTCCAAACCAACTTCCACAAAATCTCAATGGCAATAAATCCAGAACCAACAAAATTATTGTCCCCGATTACTACCATAAACCAAGAGCTACAAAAGACTGCAAAGCGAAAATCCCATAATAAAAACATACAAGAATTCTAGTACCATTACGCCACTAAGGCAGTGCTAAGTGATTACCTTTGCCCAGTGAACTATACAAGTAATATACTACCCAACCCACAAGCCCATAAAACAATACCCTTCACTTGGATGTTCCCATATTTTGGGACTCTTGTCTAGGATGCTTCACTAGATTGGCCGCTTTCAAATTTTCCATTTCCAGTAGCATTGCATCAATCTTCATCTGCATTGCATTTCCTTCGCTAAAACTCCTCTCGGCTTGTTCACCGGCCTTCCCCACCTCTCTCTCTTTCCAAATCTTCATTGGCCTCACACCCCCATTTTTAATCAAATTCGTCGGGGGTCGTACTGGCAAAAAAAAGTGCAATGTTCTTCATTCTTCAAAAAAAAAAAAACCATAAACCAAGAGCAAAATTGTTCATTCAAACCAAATCTTTTTGCAAAAATATTACATTTGGTTCATTCAAATCTTACCATGTAGTTGGAACAACCAAAGAATCTCCGGTTTGGGTTCGGTTTGGATTTTGACTTGCACAGTGGTGCTATTTGTCCACAAAAGCACATTATCTGAAAATCGATCTTATCTCCGCAATAGCTTCCTTCCAATTCCATCTAATTGGAGACAGATTACACATTAACGTATGTGTTTCATACATCAACAAATGGCTACTTAAGAGGGCAAAATGCAAACAAACAAACAATTCAAAATATCCAAACAAATCATTTTAGATACATCTTGGACAGCACTGCTGATGCACAAACAAATCATTTTGGATACCGAACCTACTCTTTGATTTGAAGTAAAGCAACTATCTTTTTGTTGACTTTGTGAAACCGTGGATCCAACAAGTATTGGCAATACAGATTGATAACATAAGCCATTGATAACAAGTATTGGCAATACAGATTCGAACACTTTCAAGTATTGGCAATCCAACAAAAACCATGGATCCTACTCTTTCATATAAAGCTCAAGTAGGAATTTGATAACATAAGCCATGGATCCTACTCTTTCATATAAAGCTCAAGTATTTGCAATCCAACAAAAATTTGGGAAAACATACAATACAGATTCGAATAGTTTCTTCTCAGTTAACGTTCGACTCCCGTCCATCAATAGAATATAACCTCGTTTTGTCAATTAAAACTGTAAGTAGCAAATAATAATCGCAACAACCACACTTACCAGAACCAAACATCCAACTTACAAACCCTAGATCGATTAGAATAGAAACCCTAGAGCGATTAGAGACCTAAATCGATTACAAACCCTAGAAATCAGTTCAGTTGAGAGAGAGAAAGAATAGAGAAAAGAAGGACAAGGAGAATACATTTACGAAACCCTACAACGCTTGGATCTCCTTCTTCGTCGATCGATTGTCCTTCACTGATCGATCGATTGTCCTTCACATACGGAAACCCTAGATCGATTACAAAACCCAGATCGATTACAAACCCTAACATGCGCCCGCGCGCGCGCGCGAGAGAGAGAGAGAGAGAGAGAGAGAGAGAGAGAGAGAGAGAGAGAGAATACCTTCACGTGCCGGAGTCAGGAAAAGTATAGGAAAGTAGAGTGCAGTCGGCGTGGATGTTCTTCGTCGATCGGAGCTCGTCGATGTTCTCTCCCGTTTCTCTCTTCTCTCGTTTCTCTCTCTTCTCTCTTCTCTCAGAAGTGTTGAGTGAAGAGAGAGGGGTTTGAATGGGTAATTGGTTGCCCCATTATTCGACCCGGAGTACCCGTTTGACTCGCGAACCTCATCTTAAATGAGGTGAGTGCCTGGGCCGTTGGATTTAATCCAACGGCTGTGAAAGGATGAACCGGATATTGTGCAAATAGGGGCTGCCGGATGTGAAGTGGATGGTGTATATATATATATATATATATATATATATATAAAGAGAGAGAGAGAGAGAGAGAGAGAGAGAGAGATAAATTAGGAAAGATTAGGAGAGAGAAATGTTAGGAAATTAGGAGAGAGAAATATTAGGAAAATCAGGAGAGAAATGTTAGGAAAATCACGAGAGAGAAATGGTGTTTTGGGGTTTATTTGAATTTCAGGATGAAATCATAAGTATTCAAATCGCATAGGATGAAATCATAATGATATTATTTGTATATGATGTCTAATTAAAACTCTTCCTTAATAAAAATAGTTTTGACATTATGAAATGTCCTATTGTGCTTACTACTCCAAATGTACCGACTAATCATTGTTGTGGACTTAGGTCTCATTTCACCAACTTAAAAAACTAAAATGCCAACTTATTGCAGTTTTTGAGGCATGTCATTGTCTCATAATACGTCACATAAAAAGCTGTGAAAAGCCAAAAAGCTAATAAGCCACGCTTAGTGGAACACTCTCTTAGAGCTTGTTCCACAAGCTCTGTCTTTTTTACGGAGTGTCTTTTATGGGGTTATTTTTTTGACTTTTTTAATTGATGTATTGTAAGAGGATTATTTGTCTCCTAAAACGTGAAAAGACAATAAAAAACAGTTTGGAAAAAAAAATAATTTTTTGAAACAACCTCTAAATATGAGGTCCACAAATGCAACAATTAGGAAATTTTCTACGTTTCCAAAAAAAAAAAAAAAGTACTAGTACTAATATGGGCCTTGTTCGTTTTGGATTTCAAGACTCGGTTTTCTCAATTATTATTCAATCATTACTCACATTTTCCTCTAATTATTATCCCTATTTTCAAATATTATTTTCATTTATCGCTCTATCTCTCTCAAACTATTGACCCCTATTTCTAATTATTATCCCTATTTTCCCTTACAATCATTACCAAAAAATAAAAATCCAAACCCCAAACCATACACAACCGATGAGGCGCAGAGGACTCCATTTTCAAAACCCCAGTCCATTGCAGTTTTGGACATGGTTCCAAAATCTCAACAGTCAACTCCCAAAAATCAAGCTATTACGTATTTGCGCGCCGGACCCACTCTGCTACCCACCAAAATTTATGCTGCAAATCCAGCCCAAAAGCCTGTACGAATTTGGAAGCTTAAAAAGAAAAAAAAGTTACTGATTCAATTCCGAAATATTTATCCGGTCTGTAAAATAAGAACTTAAAAATAATAAATTTTTTAAGAAAATTTCAAACTTTTTTGTAATTTAAAAAGAACTCAGCAATATCTAGTAAATTGTCAATATTTTTGCAATTTCTTGAAAAAATTCTCCATCAAAGCCTGATGTGACAATTTTTGATTATTCAATTTTGATTATACTATTAGTGATGCTCTTAGGGATGCTCTGAGAAGAAGAGGAGTACATAATTACGTTTAGAAATGGGGAATTTTTGGTTTCTTTTGTAGCATTATAGCCAAGAAAAGAAGAAGGCACTATGAGAATTTCAGATGTCCTAACTGTGTATTCTTTATTTTATTTTTTTTATGCTTCGGAAATAAGGGTATACTTTATTTGATGATAGTTAACGGAATACTTTTCTTTAGTGAAAATAGGAATTGCATAAATTAAGAAATAATAGTTATGGGGTATGCTGCAACATCCATTAACTTCCTTGAATAAAAACAACTAGCCTAAACTACCCTTGAGGCTACCTTCCGTTTCCATTGTTTAACCACGGGCTTGTAACCTAACGGTTATTTCCTGATTTTTCTACAAGGGAGAATTCGAGCCTCGGCAAAGACATTTGGAGTTTAGGGCTATGAATAATTTCTAGACCTCCACTGGACTAACTCATTAACTCCTCTGCTAACCTCCACAGATATATATCGAAGGAAAAAAAAAAAAAAAAACTACCGTTGAGGCCCGATTCAGCGATATGCCCACGCATCCTTTAACTTCCTTGAATACATACTTGATGGAGCTCGATCGAGTGAAACTTCTCCAATAACAACTTGCAATCAGAAATTAGCTAGGTGAAATAGTGGTTTCCTGGGTCTTGTAGCAAATGCAGTAGTGCTTGTGATGCATCAATTTCCACATCAAGATGGTGGATTCCATTTCCACAGATAAGTTCAGGCCATCCCATAGTTTGTCTGCAATGCAATCACTGTAGATTTCCCAATGTTCATGTAAAAAAGGCCATTATTACCCTTCACTATCTCCAGCACCTAAATCATTGTGATCCATATCTGTGTTCAATTTATATATGCCGACCAGCCCAGGGACAATTGTGTTCCAACCTTTGCTGCTTGTGGTTTAGAACAGATGATGAGGTGCCCCACTCACACCCTCGGCCAATGATGTCTTGTAAACTTGTGAACAGTTTTTGAGGTGGTGTGTGTTGGTCAATTATAAAATGTCAAGGGGTATAGTGATGCCAAATTGAGTATTGTTAATTACAGCCATAAGTCTTTCTTCCTCTATTTTGTTACATTTATTTTGGTCACCTGTAAACAAAATTTCTGTTTTTGTCATTGTCGTATGCTATATAATAAGAGTTTAATCACACTAATGATGGTGAAATGGGAACAATAGGAGAGACTTCAGCAAACCAATTAAAAGTGTAAGGGAAAGAGGTCCACCACAATAAACAAATATAATAAATTGAAGTTCATTTTTACACACATACATGATACAATACAAATTTTCATAAGATCTCTACATGCCCAATTATCCAACCACGTATACTTCTAGCTCCTAAGGATCTTAATTGAAAACATAGTGATGTTTTAAAATCCATCTTTTGTTCATGAACATTCCATTAAAGAAGAGTAAAATGTCAACTTGAGTCTTGAAATATCAACATGGGGCAATAATAAATTATTTATGGAAGTATTGAATATTCAGCTTTGTTCATCTAAGTTTTTAAGTGCGCAAGTGTGACGTTTTCGTGTTATTATGATAACAATATTGATGGCCAATTCTTCAAGTATTTTAAATGAAACGTACAACATTGTTTTAGCTAATCAGATGATACATACCATTCACCTCGCCAATTACCATAAGTTAATAAAATGACTTTAGACATCCAACAATTCTTAATGGAACCACAATAATTATATGAACTATACCCAAAAAGAGTTCCAATTAATGGCTCTAAGCATATTCCATTTTATGATTTTATCAAATACTTTCCCTCAAAATATCCCGCTAAAAAGAAGAAATTTCAGTTTTCCTGCAATATTCTTTGTCAACAGAATACTCGCAAAACTAACTTTCATTTCCCTTTGATCCATTCACTTTTCTTGGGATTTCATTTTCCACACAATACTCCCGATAATTGAACTGATGAAATTCCTTCCTTTTGACACAAAAAATTATGAAAAAATTTGATTTTCTCATTCTTTCTGTGCAACTGAATAGGGAGTTCATTTTGTTCTTTACACGAAGCATCCTTGGGAAAAAGTGGCAAGAAGACCCGTTCCGTCTTCCCGTTAATTTGTTTTGGGTTTCGGGCGGTGTGTCTTGTGAGTGAGCTCACTTTAGGTGGGATTTTTAAGTTGAACCTTCCCACTTCACATATCATCTCACCTATTATAGTCTGCCTAAATGAGACTTCTTATTTGGTTGGGTTTTCCAACCCGGTTTTTGAGATCTCGTACCTGTTCGGTTTCCCCAAAATGACTGTAAGTAAAATCAGAAAAAGTATAAGAGAGAGAGAGAGAGAGAGAGAGAGAGAGAGAGAGAGAGAGAGAGAGAGAGAGAGAGAGAGAGAGAGAGAGAGAGAGAGAGAGATGAGAGAGAAGTCAAAAGTAAAAAAGGTGTGTTTTATGCTGGGAAATGGGGAGAGAGAGAACTGGGTGATCCTGGGTTTTGAAAACTTAATTGAACAAGGTGCAATGGTCTCACTTTTTTTATTTTTTATAATCAGGTATTCGAGCCAATTTTCACACACCTCGATTAATTTTGGAAGATCAATCTCACCATCCATTAGGCCAACCCCTTGGGCTAGTGGAATTGGTAGCACCTATGAGGTTTCGAATCTAAGATCTTAGGAGAGGAGTAAACCCTTAAGTTTCTAGCCTTGACCTGAGCACTGGGCCAACCCCGTGGACTTGAAAATGATATCACTTGATTATTTTGCAAAATTTAATGTACTTGTCATATACAAAAAAAAAAAAGTAACGTTGATTGAACATAAATAAAAGCTTCATCGAAGTTTAGACACTGAGGATCTATTTTTCTTGTGATTGTTATCTTCTTCTTTTTTTCCCGGTGGACACAATAAAATCTATAAATAAACTGCTTGAATTGTCAAATAAAATTATAGCGAGTCTCATTTTCATCACATAAATGGAACATAAATTAGAGGATACAAAAATTCCCATTTATGGAAGTTTCGGTAATTTGGGTAAGCTAAAAAATGAGTAATGACTTTCTTCGAAAGTTCTATTATTTTTTTTATTTGCTCCCCCTTTTTCTTAGTACCCACACCTAAAATACAATTTACCGTTTTCTCCTTCACTCAGTACACACTCCTCCATTTTGCCCATCCCCATCCCCATCCCCCCCACCCCCCACCTCACCCCTCACCCCTCACCTATACCTTCAAACCACCATCGTTGTCTCTCTCTTGCAAGGTTCCACCACTGCCCTCTTTGATTCCTCCCTCGCCAAATCACTGCGCAAAATTTTTCTTTTATATATGTATCTGTCGATTCTTCCACCACAATTGATGCCCGAAGCATTCCAAATTTGTTTAAATCCCACTGTCCAAAATTTTATCCGAATATCTACGTCAAAGCAATATCTGATTGTTACGAACTCAACATTCAAATTATTTTTTATTGTTAGAATTTATTAGCTAAATAGTTTCAATTCGTTTGGATTTACAAGACCAATCAAGAAGTTATCATCAAACAATAGTGGACTTTCGCAGAGGGAAAAACATAAAAATATGGGTTAGTTTGGGAAGAGTAAAGAAAGAATATGGGCACTTGAGAAAAACGGAGGGGGTGAATAGAATTTTTGAAAAGAATTTGCTAGTCCTACTTTTGTCTATCCCATCATTTTAAATTTTTTTCCCGGAGTCCGTGATATCATCCGTAATTACATGCTCGCCCATTTTCCCCTCCCAATTTGGTAGGGGCAATTGGGCTGTAGAGGGGCAATTCCGATTTTATACTACAACCATTTTAAAAAGAGTACAATTGAGTGTACACTGCAATTGTACCGTCATTGTGTTCTTCTCTCTCTTCCTCTCCCTTTGTCCCTCTCCCTCTCCCTTGACATGGAGGCATATGATTCCTCTAAAGGGTAGATTACAGAGAAAGCTTTTGGTTTGAAGTTGAAGAAGAAGCTTTTTGTTTGGGTTGAGTTGGGGTTTGTTTTTGTTGATTCAAAATGGGTCGGATGGTTGGGACCAGACCATTACCTCCATCTCACAAGGCTGCGGCCTCTGGTCTTTCTACTCGGTGGGTTTGTTGCTTCTGCATTGGGAGCTTCTTCTTAGGAGTCCTTGTCGTCAACAGGTATATTCTATCATCTGGGTTTAAGTGCTAAAGATAAAAATTCCCCCAAAATGTTGCTTTTTTCTAGATTTGGTGATCTTGTTTTCTTTTTCTTTTTTTTGGGTAGATTATCTTGTTTTCTTGCTTTTTTAGGAACTTCTTTTCTGGTCTGGAAAATTCATTTTTTTTTTCTCTTTCTTCAGATTAACCAGATGCAAACTGATGTCTTTTTTAGGATCGTGAGTTGATCAATCTGAATATCTAATTCCTGTATTCAAATTTTTTTTTACTTGTGTATTGGAAAGTACGATAATTTCCTTGTCTCGGTTTTTAGCTGGTGCTTATTAGTTCAACCACCACTTTGCTATGAGACCCAAAATTTGATGAACAAGTAAAATGTAAGAGAACATTTTTTTATGATTTTGGTAGTTGGGATGGTTGTTGTTTATTCCTCGAGTCCTTGCCACTTTTTATTCCTGAGTTTTTGCTAAAGCTAGGTTATGCTTTTTCACAACGAAAATTCATGGGGTTATGTGCATTCATGGCAGCCTAATTCTGTGACTCCACCTCAATACTTGCGACTGTTTATTTGTATACTTCAATGAAAGTTGCACACATTTGATGCCTTATGCGGAACAATCTTTCTGATCTCTTGCTATTGGGAGGCCTAAGAGTAGCTAATACATTAGAAAAATCATTATAGAAACTTTTTTGTGCACTTTTATGAGAGTACATTGTGCAATTAAGGGTTTCCCTGAAAAGGGATAAGCTTAATTGTCATTTCCAAAACTATAGTAGATTGGTGATTGCAACAATGATACAAATGCTAAGACAATGATGGCTTTAACTATGACTGAAATCCTTACTGGTAATGTTAGATGAGACACAGACTTAACATGAGCGTCTAGATATTCGCTGCAAGGCTACAACCACCGGAGCCCAAACTGGCCTTGATCTGGTTTAGTAATCCATATTCCTGGGCCAAGTCTATATGTTGGTATGGCACACAAGATAGCAAAATGCTAAGTCTCATGCTGTGTGGAATACCTTGGCTTAACCAGTACCTAATGGTGTCATTTCACCCTTCTCGAAAGATACAGATGAGAGAATAGTCAGAAGAAAAAGTTGGGGTGCAAGAGTCTATTTTTGCATTCCACCGTGGAGAAGTGGTTGATGTTTCTCTTGAGTATGATTAATCTGGGTGGTTCATGGACAATGCATGACTACTTTATAGGTTTGTATAGGGTATGTGCAAGGTGTTTTCTGAAAGTTTGATACATTAAACTAGAAGCATCTTGTTGTCCCATCGGAGAGGACATCATAGGCCGATATGTATATGGGACGAAGAGCAATATTACAGGAATTATTCTGGAGTTCATGTCAAAGGAGCTATGTACTGGCTCCTAGTGCTTTGCATCTCCTCATACTCTCATACATTCTTAAACCCACCACACATTTTTTGCTCATCACACCGGCTCCCCGAAATACATGCCCGCTTCACATTAGATTTCATAAAATGTTTCCACATCTAATTTAATGACTTTGTCTTGAGTCCGCATCTGTTTGTTTATCCATTTTTCCTAGGTTATGGGCTATTTCAGATCCTGTTGAAATAAATGAGACTTTATCTGGTGAGAAACAGCAATCAAGAAAAGTTCAGCCTGTCGTGAAGTGTGAGGATAAGGCAAGTTATAAGCATGATATATGACAAAGCCTTATTGGCTCAACTAGTATCTCTTGCTAATTCGTTGTGTTGTTGCAGGAGGCTATGGTCGAGACCGGTGACATCCTTTCTCAAGTTTCGCAAACACATGACGTAATCATGTAACTTTCTGCATCAAACTTTGCAATTGATTTCATAATTTCTCTGTATTTCTGATAAAACACATGCCGATACAAAGAAGCTCCAACTGATGGCAAAAGTTTTCAGGACTTTAGACAAATCAATCTCTTCTTTGGAGATGCGGCTTTCTGCGGTTAGAGCTTCCAAAGCCAATGAGTACAGATCTCCAGTGATTATGGAAACAGGAATTGGGCAGTCGACCAACCGACCAAAGGTTTTCTTTGTTATGGGAATTATTACTGCATTCAGTAGCAGAAAACGCAGGGATTCTATCAGAGATACTTGGATGCCTCAAGGTTCCATATGTAATTTCTTTTTTAATTTCTCGTATAGACCAATAGTATCTCTTCATGTTCTCTTATCACTTTCATGGTTGTTATATAATTTTTTTTTAAATATATATCTTAGGAGAGGATTTAAAGAAGCTGGAGAAAGAGAAGGGGATCATAATTCGATTTGTCATTGGACACAGGTAGGTTAAAGTGATTGGCATCTAAATATTCAGTTTACAAGTCGTGCCTTGCTAAAATGTGATGGATTTAATGCTTTAAGTGCAACCCCCGGTGGTGTTTTGGATCGCGCCATTGAGGCCGAAGTGGAGCAACACAAGGACTTTCTGCGGCTGGTATGCTACAGACTCACTTATTTATACTTCCGAGATTGACCTGTTTTACTACCTCTTAAAAATGGTTGGCTTATTTCACCAGCCATTTTGATAATTTATTGGAATGCAAAGGCATGACGCAAGGTACCCTTCATGGTGCTCTGTTGGTTATGGTCCTACTAGGGAATGCCCGTGCCTTCACGGCGCGACGTAATTTGACTTGACGAAGGATTGGAATTGATTTCAGACACCTCAATGTTTACTTTGCACAATTTTTCATGACACTATCGAACCCAATTGTTTTAGAAGAACATACGACCATGGGAGATGATTTCGTGCAGCTCGTCCATTCCTTTTTGGAAAAAAGGCACTAAATTTCCATGTTTATGATGCTCCCACTGAGACTGCCATGAGAGATTGGGAGCATCAACAAATCATATTTAACTCTGATCATATTTTTGGAGTTACCCGAACTCTATAGAGGTCGGGTATGAGCCCAATTAATCTAGCAGGCATGTTTGCCAATTCTTTGCCACTTCCTACAAAACAAATGGACAAATGAGATCTGAGCTCCCAACTCGTAAGTAAACTAATATGTGTTCCCAAGTAAACTAATCTCAGCCGTCAAAAAATGAAGGGCCGTGATTCATAAAATATGTGTTCTCAAGTAAACTAATCCCAGCCGTCAAACTAATTTGTGTTCCCAAGTAAACTAATACCCGTGCGTAAAGGCACGATGCGGCGCGGCGTCTTTTGACCCCAAAAGAACACTTTATATAACGCAGTCGACCACCAAATCTTCACTCTCCTTATACCATCATCTATAGACACTTTATATTTTCCTGCCATAAGGAAAGCTGCAAAAAAAAAAGCCAAAAAAGTATCAAATAAAGTTCCCGTGTTACTTCATAATCTTCATCTTCATAGACTTCATGAAACATAGCTCCAAAAGCTTTTGAGAAGATGAAATGTAAGTAGAAGTAGTATTTTGGATTATATTACTAACGTGTTCACATAACATCGGAGGGTTAATTTCATGAGAGGAAAGCGACCATTCTTCCACTAAATAATCATGACTAAAGCATAACAACTAACGAATGAAAATCAATTCATTTGTAAAAAGAAAAGTAGGGAAAAACCATTTAGAAAAACATATGAAGTACATTCATTTCCACCTTCCCAAAAATGACCCAAAAGAGCGAGAAGAAATGCCACAGTTTTATAGCTGACTCTCTCCGGCCACTTCCACCAATACAACTACCAACATTATAAGTTACCCCAACCAACATTCGAAGAATTCAATTCAAGGATACATCAGATAAATACTATCAAAAGATGGAAACAACAAAATCCCATCTAGAAACTGAGCTTGCTTATTACATAGACACTGCTGGCATTGCATTTAAGCTTATCTATATAAATCTTTACTTAGTCCTGCTTTCTTCATAAATTAGGTGATAACATTTAAACTACTCTTTGAATTGACGTTTAGTCATCCCCTAAATACTCAAACCAGAATATAAGTCCAACTACAATGATATGGCCCAGTTGTATCCTCTTTGATGGTTAAAATCTGTGAACTAAGGAACTATGATCAAGAGTTTTACCTACTCGAGGATGTAGCTTAAGATGTAGCGCAAGCCAAAGAGAAGGCCCTGTGAGTCTGTGACAACAAATCAAACCAAAAAACCTTTAGAAGTAAGCCTGAGAAAAGAAAAGAAAAGGAAAGGTTTTAAGTTAAAACTTCTAAAAAATTGGAAAATCACGGAGTGTCTATCGGTGGTAATCTCTTTCATTATACCTCACTTTTATGCGAGTCTACTCAAACAGGATAAAGTTAAGCACATTCACTTGCATATAGTAACAGGGGAAAATGCCACCTATCAAATCCAAAAAAGGCTAGGCAATTAGATTCAAAAATTGGGGATCTCGTCCAAAGAAGGCTAGGTATGTGGGACACGCGTGTCTATATCGTGTCCCCCCCTAAAAAATAATTTAATTTGAGGGACATGCCACGTGGCGTGTCAATACGTGTCCCCGCATGTCCCCGTGAACGTGTGTCATATATGCAGATGAATCGACCTCAAATAGGGTCCGTACTTCATAGGAACAAAGGAACAAAATCTTCAAGGAAAAGACAATCTATGACCAAGTTTAAGCCATGAATCAAGGAAAAGACTATCTACAGATGGAAAACGTAAAGCTCACGATAAGACATAGAATAAAAGACATTAGTCTTGTTTTTTTCTCCTTCACAAAATTAAAAGGATGATAAAGAGGATTACCAATTATAACTGAGATACGAAAGCATGATGTAATACAAAGTAGTAAATGTGAAAAGAGAAACGCTAGAATAACATGGCTTTACTGCATCCAAATAAGTGTACCGAACATGCCTTTAAATTGTAAATTGGCTAGCTTTCATCTCTGTGCCGATTAGGGTGTGCTTTATGATTGTTTAGAGAAGGTTGAGACTGGATATACCTTACTGATCTTCTTGTTGCCGTACTGATCTTCTTGCCAAACTCATTGTTGCCGTACTGATCTTCTTGCCAAAACCTGAGCTAGTTGACACGGTGAATATTATTTTATTTCAAAAAAATATAATGAAAGTGAAATTAAAATTGAATAAATAGAGTTTAAATAGAGTTTGCTTTTAATTTTTTAGTACATGTATGGAGACTTACCTCATTAATATGGACGACATTGTTGTCCTGCTCATTACGGATTACAACACCAATATTTCTATCTCGAAGAGGTTGAACCTATATTGCATAATTCAGTTGAGGAATATTTAGAAAGAAATAGTTAGAAGATGGGGATAAGTATAAAAGTGGATTAAAGGCTAGATTTCTTATGATCTAATATTTCTTATGATCGATTTGATTATAAGAAAGTACACTAAAATGTAGGAGTCCTACCAACGCTCTTTTGCAACCAATGGCATAGGTGGCCTTTTCTTTCCCTTTGCGAGAACTAACCAAAGCCGATTCCATTAGCTGTGTAACCTGTGTATGATAACTTCCTTGTTAACCATAAACACTTTGCAACACCCAGAGATAGCAATGTTACATAATGACCAATAGCTTAAGAAAATAAGTTAAACAATATACCCAGAGATAGCAATGTAACATAAATGACCATAGAAAGCAAACACCTCTATACGTTGCCAAACATTCTCTCCTTTAAAGGAACTACTGGGTTGTTTTTATGGCTAAAACAAAGTTAATTCAGAACAGGAATGGAGCTGATTTTTTGGGCTGTTTTTCTGGCTGTTTCGTGGGCTGAATTTGGGTGTATCGGGAAAGAGGATCTGTTTAACCTGTTTTTCTGGCTGTTTCGTGAGCTGTGTAAGCTATCATATGATTTCCCCCAAGTATTCATTATCTTGGTCGAAAGTTGAAGCTACCCGGTTCAACCCCCATTACGTCGTAAATAGAACTTGACATAGCATAAACAAAGAAGAGAATTCGCTGCCATGGGGTTAATGTTTTTAACTTGAAGGTAATGACGATGAAATTGATTTTAACTTCTAGAACCCATTATTTGTAAAAAGGAGTAACCCATTATTTGTGCGTGCCAGGGAGAAACAGATTGGCGAGCAAAACGCTAAAAATCATAATTGTTTGCCGAGCAAAACGCTAAAAATGCTAAACGCTAAAAAGGAGTAACCCAGTAATGAAAACCGTAATTGTTTGCCGAGCAAAACGCTAGATAACGAATCCAACAGTTCAACCAAGTTTGGAAAACGTCGAAATAAAATTTATTTCCATCTAAGCTTCGGGAATGTGAAACAATGAGCAAATTCCATCATCATTTCACCTACGGGAATGTGAAACAACAATTCCCCCTTTCTAGCATCTCAAACATTGAAGTTTTATATACAAACATAATAACCATTACATATGTTTCTTTAATTCCTACACATCTGTTTACATTAGGTAGTCTATTTTGGCTATTGGTTTATAGTTTAATTCCTACGCATCTGTTTACCTTTGTATTTCTTTAATTGACGCCTTATGCAGTCAGTTTATAACAAACTTATACATGCATTGAGACAAAGACAAACTAACACAAGAGAGAGAGAGAGAGAGAGAGAGAGAGAGAGAGAGAGAGAGAGAGAGAGAGAGAGTTACCTTGCCTTGGGTTGAAGTTCGGAGAATCAAAATTCAATAACGCAGTCGACGGTCTTGTGGTCGGGCCGGTCGCCTTGCCTTGGGTTGAAGTTCGAATTTTTTGAATTTTGAAAAATGAACTGGAAGAGAGAAGGAGACATGAGGCTGAATATCAGTTCAAAAGAAGAGAACTGAGAGGTCAAAACTTAGATTATCATGGCGTCATACTTGACTAAATCATTTTATCAAACACGTGGTATGCAGTGAAAGCATTAAGTTCATCCTGCTGCTGTAGACAAAGAACAAAAATTACAACAGATTTCAGAGAGAGAGAGAGAGAGAGAGAGAGAGAGAGACCTTCAGAGCATCAGATTTCAGTAGCCCAGTCGACGGTCTTGTGGTCAGGCTGGTCGGTACCGAGATGGGTGGGTTTCCGATTGTGGTATCCGACCTCCTTGGGTCAATCAAGAGAGAGAGAGAGAGAGAGAGAGTTTGGCTGAGAGTGATTTACCGAGATGGGTTTCCGAGAGCAAGTGGTTGGCAAAGAGAGATTTGAGAGAGAGAGTGAGTTGTCCCTGTGCCGATCGGTAGCATTTCAAAAACTTTTGAAATCAGTCGAGTGAGAGAGAGAGAGGTGGCAGCACGTTTCAATCTCAGCCCTTAAAAGAATGAAGGGTGAGGATTTATGTAGAGAAAATGTGTTTTTTTGAAAACCATTGTGTTTTGTTATATAGATTACCTTTTTGTATTTGTATTTTTATAAGTGGAGATCAAAAGGTACTATATAATGTAATGCTTTTTTTTTTTATCGATATATAATGTAATGCTTTTTAGTGTCCTGTTTCTCAATAGTGAAGCTGGTCACATGGTTCAATGGGTTGGGAGAACCAAATAAATTTTGAAAACATTTTGGTGGGCTTTCCGAACTGGCCAGAAAATTATATTTGTCTTGTTTTCCAGACCAATTTGTTAAAGCTCGTGTGCTGTAAACATTCATTGTTGTTGCAGAACCATGTAGAAGGATATCATGAACTGTCCTCGAAAACACAAATCTATTTTTCAACAGCTGCTGCAAAGTGGGATGCTGACTTTTATGTCAAAGTAGACGATGATGTGCATGTCAATCTAGGTTAGCATAGTTTCTTATCAGAGCACCATCAGTCTCAAAAAAGCACCATTCATGATGATCAGTTATGGAGCGCTGATTTTATTTAATCGTCCGACAGGCATGGTTGGTTCTACTTTAGCCCGCCATCGGTCAAAACCTCGAGTTTATATTGGTTGCATGAAGTCTGGACCTGTCCTTGCACAGAAGTACGGCAGTCAATTTTTTCCAACTATTTCTTCTAATTGGTAATGCAAATGACTCATTATGTAAATAAATGTATGCAGAGGAGTGAAGTACCATGAACCGGAATACTGGAAATTTGGTGAGGAGGGAAATAAGTATTTTAGGCATGCAACTGGACAAATTTATGCAATATCCAAAAATTTAGCCACCTATATTTCCGTAAATAGGTAAGCCCTTTGCTTCAAAGCATCTTTTTCTTTGAAATTGAATGTTAAGTGGAACTGTCTGCTTATGACATTATCCTCTATAGACCCATACTTCATAGGTTTGCAAACGAAGATGTTTCTCTTGGTTCTTGGTTTATTGGTCTTGATGTTGAGCATATTGATGACCGAAGCCTCTGCTGTGGTACTCCCCCTGGTATGATTCGCCATTATGTACATAAGTTCTAGAAGTTATTGTCTTATTTTTAGTAGTGATGTATACTTACTCACGTGGATGAATGAGAATCAGTAATACTTGCATTGACAGCAAATACTGGGCCTGTAGAGGTCAATTCCTTGCGGGCCTTACTTTTTATTGTCAATACAAGTATTGTGTTCAGTTTTCCTTATCATCAAGATTGGTGGAGTTAAGCTGAGTGTCCAAAATCTTAGTGTACTTCAGTAATTCATGGAATAAAGTAGTCCAATGTCCTTAATTTTACCCTATGATCATCGACATGCTTAAGTGGTTGCTGTATCTGTGTGATACGTAGGCGGTGTCGTATTGATTTTATTTATGTAGGGGACACATATGACATACACTGGGGAGTGGGGACACACACGTCTACAGTGGGACTCTTATGGGGACGTGGCAAAGGTTGACTTGACATGACAAAACATTGTGATTTGTTTGATGAATCATTTTTTAATTATGCTGAATTAGAGTTAGTTTTCAACAAATCTTTTGTGCTGTATTCATTTGAATCATTTCACTACTGATGTCAGATTTAACCACACCAGAAAATTGTTGTGGTTTTTTTCCCACTGTAGGTTTGACTTTTTGGCAACTTAGGCCTTAAACCCAACCCAAAGTACCCAACCTGCATGTTTTACAGTCCTCAGCACCTAGTTTCATTTAATCAATGTTTCAGATATTACCCGGTTTTGATTTCTACGAATTTATAATTGCATCCTAATGAATCTAAATGCATATATCTTATATGCATGAGATGTTATAGATTTTCTGTAAGAATATTTATTTTCTGTTGATAGATTGTGAATGGAAAGCTCAAGCTGGAAATCCTTGTGCTGCATCTTTTGATTGGAGTTGCAGTGGTGTGTGTAAATCAGTGGAAAGAATGGAGGAGGTTCACCAGCGTTGCGGGGAAGGTGACGGAGCCATCTGGCACACAAGTTTCTGAAACATTTCCTCTCCTCAATGACTTGTATAAAATCTGTCCATGTGTAGTAGTGAATTGAAAGGTTCATACAACATCATCTGCCCCATTTTTGCTTACCGATATCTCGGGACAGTTGGCTTATATTTAATTTAACTCGTTGATGAGGAAACAATGAAATCTTGTAGTAGTTTGTAGGAAAAAGAAGGAATAGAAATGATTGCTTGTGTTGTTCAACTTCATTTACCCATTCCTGTTATTTCTTGCACAGTTTATGACTTTATGTTACTGGTCTTCATTCGGCTTCGAACTTGTTTCGTCAATCTGTAAAGGCATTTCCAGTACTGGTGGTTGGGCTAAACTTCATGCAGGCATTTGCACAGTTACTTTAACAGGCATTTCCTTCAATCACTGAATTAGCTACAGCCATTCTCATATTTCAATCTTGAACTGATATCTCCATAGTACGTAGCCTGTTACCATTGGTTTCTCATGCAAATTTATGGTGGACTTTTGTACAATGCAAGTCCACTACATTGGTTTGCTGAAGCTGCATTGTTACCGTGGTAGCCCCGGGCAGTGCTTGGTAGGGCCAGGTTATGGCCTAATACTGTATTAAACTATTAATAACCATCTCTATCACAACGATTCAATTGAAACTTCTGGCAATCGTTGAAGCCCTAAAGATGTATCACTGCTGCATTATGTGAAAACTGGAAAGGATGAAGCAGACGGTGGCTGGGCCACATTCCTCCGGTTTGGACATTTGTTACTCAATTTGCTTCTGTTCAGTTTTTTGATAATTCACTATCCACTTAGCCGACCAACTAATTTGGCTGAAAATAGATCAAACTTACCACAAACACATGCTTTACTTACCACAATTTATGGGCCTAAACGTGTGGTAAGTAAAGTCTATGTTTGAAGTAAGTAAATCATGTGTTTATAGTAAGTACAATTGGGTGAGAAAAGAGCAAAACCACCCTCCTTGTGGTGGTTTTCATCTAATGGCTCAACTTCATCTAGTTTACATCTAATGGCTTAGATTTAGTGGGGCACCATAGAAATTTCCCCTTTTTGGCTACCCAATGAGCTTCGTTTTACAGCACTCAGGCGGCGGATGGCTCCTTAGGCAAAAAAAAAAAAAAACCTCAAACTGGTTTAAAAAAATTGGTTGTCTTTATTTAAAAAAATTTACATTTATTAATTTTGCGTCATTTTTTTGTGGTTTATTGGTTCCTCTCCACGAGACGAATTTACCAAGTATGAAATTATAGTGAAAATTAATTATTTTTTGAATAAAGACTCAATTATTTTTTGAATAAATCACGTATTTTTGGCTTTATTAAAAAAATAATTAGTTTTGACTATAATTTTATACTCTTTAGATTCGTCTCACCGAGAGAAAACAATAAACCACAAAATTTTGATGCAAAACTAACATTTGCAAAAACAAAATTGAATAAAGACAACGAATAAACTAAAAACCAATTTCGACGCAGGCATTGATGTTGCAAACCGTGTTGGGGGCCTCGGGCTAGTGCTAAGAGACTCCAATTTGCGGTTCATAGCAGCAAGATCGATACCGTTGCAAGGGATTGTTGATCCATTAATAGCCGAAGCAATGGCAGCTAGAGAAGGTCTCCTTTTTGCAAATTCATTCGCAGTGAAGAATGTCCAACTGGAAGGGGATTCCCTGAGATTAATAAAGATGATCAAGCAAGAAGATTTTGTCCGCCATAGTGTAGAGGTAGTCATTAACGATATTAGAAGACTGGCATGTGATTTTGATAGGTGTGAGTTTGGG
Source organism: Gaultheria prostrata (assembly GCA_036023075.1). Lineage (NCBI taxonomy): Eukaryota > Viridiplantae > Streptophyta > Magnoliopsida > Ericales > Ericaceae > Gaultheria > Gaultheria prostrata. The sequence goes on from JAXBDA010005553.1 coordinate 20,226, forward strand.
TTTGTTAGACGTAGCGCCAACAGTGTAGCCCATTGTTTGGCGAGTAAAGGTTTCGGAAGTTTAGGCGTTTCCACATGGGAAGCCTTTCCACCTGTTTGGCTATTCAATCCTTTATCTAAGGATGGATACGCCAGTTGATTTCCCGGCTTTTGATTCATGTTTATCAATGAAATCGTCTATCCTTTTTGACAAAAAAAAAAACTAAAAACCGATTTAAGTTTTTTTTGCCAAAGGAGGCCTAATTACAATTACATTCGGTTTAATTTTAAATCTTAAGATTGCTATAAAAAAAAATTGAACGTTGGCTGTGCAGACATTCTTTTTCTTGTCAGATGTGGAAGGTGATAGCAATTTATGCCAATACGTATTAGTACAAAACATATTAAAAAACATTTCGATCAACCTAAACAACAATAACATAACTCATCTAGTCCCCAATCGTTAGGGGTATGTGCGAGAATGATTGGAGACAGACTTAACCTTTGACAATATGCACAAAGTGGTTGTTCTCAAAATACCACTGAGACAATGACCCCCTAAACCTCAAAGATCCGAGGAGTTACAAGGACTTTTTGCTGCAAAACTATACCCCAAAATCAAAGCCGAAAGGGCATCAGGGAGGACAGACCTAGAAACCCAAATATAACACCACGAAATATTTAACGTGGTGTTAGATGGTTTTATAGACCCACACAAACTAGCAGGACAATTATTGAATTTTTCTAGAAATATCTTGGATGGGATGACTTGCATTATCTAGACGTTTTCAAGGAAAAAACTTGCTATGATATTAAATAAATTATAAATCTTGGAAAGGACGGTAGACAGAGCTCATTCGGCCAGGGCATATCCACCGGCCGGGCGGGGTCGGATTAGGACTAGGCTTGTGCTAGGTAAGTAATAGAATTTATGTGTACTCAATACTCTGCCCATTTAGTCAGTATTTTCAAGCTCAACCAATCTAATTAGTCCATTTATTTTTTAGAACATAATTCTCCAAAAAACATAAACGATCGAGTTTATAGGTATCACAAATTACAGTTCACCACCACTATTATTAGAATTCTAGCACGTTGTTTATGCGTTAATCTGTTATGGTATCTATGGTTCGCACACAAACCGAGGGATATGAAATGTCAAGTCAAACTTGAGCTTACTCGTTTTCCTCGTGTACTTAATTTTAAACATGCTCTTCAAAAATGAGAAGCACGTTAGGTTTTTGGGTCACTTTTGTTGGCCTCCCTAGCTCCAATAATAATGCGCAAAACTACACCACAAAAATAGATGTATGTACCCCCTCCCTCCCTCCCTCCCTCCCTCCCCAGAGTCCCCGGCCACCAGAAAAAAAAAAAGCAAAAAAGATGTACCCTCCCAAAATGTGTTTGGCACTAATACATCAAAAGTGAGAGTCAAACTTTGGCAACTAGGGGACGCGGAAAATGAAGTTCGATTCCCCCCAGCGTACAATCCATTCATGTGTTGGACTGTTTCCTATGAAAATTTCTATGGTGCGTGCCCCCCCCCAATGTGGTATTGGGGCACTGGTCAAAGACACAATCTTGTTTAGCGAGCTAGGATGCCGTCCCATGGTCAATTAACGAGCATTGAAGTACTGTGTTTGTGAATGTTGAAATTGGAAGTGGGTTAGGCTGAAGGACCACTGGCCATCCTTAATTAATTAGTCAAAGCTAGATGTCTTTGATCTCCAACGAGATTTCTCCTTACTGCGGTCATGCATGTACACTTGCGTACTCAGACGCATTTTCCCAACTCAAACCCATACAGAGTCGTAATAAAAATAGTAAATGAATTTAATCGGATCTCAAACACTTCCTTCCATTTTTATTTTTATTTTTATTTTTATTTTTATTTTTATTTTTATTTTTATTTTAGTAAAAAAATCCTTCTATTTTATAGTATTTGCTGATGAACATTCTTAGTCAAAGCTGCTGCCTTTGCTTTCCAATTGCATCTACATTTGAATTGATCTCCAACAAGATTTTGTCTTATCCTCCAAAAAGTTTGGGCCGCCCCTCTGGCTAAGTACACAAAACTTGCGTAGTCAAGCGCATTCTGTCACCTCAAAGCCAAACAGAGCCTTCATTAATTAAAATTAAATATGCAACATAAGTACTGGAGCTAATACGCTTCTATTTTGTATTTGCTAGCCAGTGTACATATTCTTAGTCAAAGCTAGCTAGATGTCTTTGATTTCCAATAGCACACATTTGAATTGATCATCTCCTCATCTCCAATGAGATTTTTGCCTTAGACCTCCACGAAGTTTGGGTTGCCTGTCCTGTGGCCATGTACACAAAAGCTTGCGTAGTCAAGCGCATTATGTCTCCTCTTAGCCAAACGAATCCTCATTAAAAATATAAAAATTTGGCCGGATCTCAGACACTTCGATCTGTTTTATAATTACTGGTGAGCATTCTTTGGCAGAGCTGCTGCATGTCTTTGCTTTCCAATAGCATTCATGGGAATTGATCTCCAACGAGATTTGCCTAAGGCTTCCAAAGACTTTGGACCAGTACCCCTGTGGCAATGTACACAAAGCTCACGTAATCAAGCGCATTCTGTCACTTCAAAGCCAATCGGAGCCTTATTTTAAAATACACCTAATAAATTTAATAGGATTTGAAACATTTCCTTCTACTATTTTTTATTTGCTTGCCAACATTCTTAGCAATGCTAGATGTCTTTGCTTTCTATATACTTGAGCATGTGTTCGAATATATTGATCTCCAACGAATAGCGAGTTTTCAATTTATACACACTAGCAGCAATCCATGCTATGCGTGGGACTCACATCTTTTAAATTAATCACTATTATGTCATGCTAATTTAAGGATTCACAGTTAATTCACTAAACCAAATAAAGCTCATCAGTACAAATCAATTAACGTAAGTGATAAAAAAATTCAATAAACACAATAGACAAAAGGTTAATCTCAACTTGTATAGTAGCTCATGGCGTTGGTGTTATATATCCCATCTATTTTTCCCAGTTCACTGATGTGGGACTCTAATAGCATAAGGTGTGGGCTCTCACAATAGCCATTTAAAAATAATAATTATGAAGCAATAATTACCTAATGTGGCAAAAGCTCCAACACAGATATCACAAGGTTATGATTTCTGTAAAATTTGTATTTTGCATCATAATGAATCTGAATGCAACCATACATAAGAGGTAAAATTTTGGTTAATAATTGGAGCTTTTCTTGACAGACTGTAAATGGAAAGCTCAAGCTGGAAATCCTTGTGCTTGCATCTTTTGATTGGCTGCCGTGGTGTATGCAAATTTGCGGACAAGGTGATGAAGCTACTCCATCAGCTGGCGAACCAACATTCTGAAACATTTCCTCTCCTCAATTAATCACTTGTATAAAAGCTGAATTGGAAGGTTCATACAACACCATCTGCCCCATTTTTGCTTATCGATTTCTCGGTATATATGTGTGGGGGTAACTTTCCCGGAGTGACCCCTTTGGACCGCCCTGGACGCTGAAGGTAAGGGGGAGCCGCTGTGGCCTCGCCGTGATCCTGGCCGCTGAGCAAAGCAAGCAACCTGCACACTGAACAACCGTGTTAGTGCCAAGCCCGGACGGTGGTTGCCCGGGATGGCACTCCGACGGCCTAGTTAGCGACCGGAGAAGACGATGTGTAATTAATGTAGGGAGAGAGAGTGAGTAAAGACTATTTAATGAGGAGAGAGACTGCCCTCAATACGGTAGGTGAGAGGGATATTTATAGGCACCGTGGGGCGTACCTC
>JAXBDA010005554.1:0-23994 GCA_036023075.1 Gaultheria prostrata
TAACTGGAATGGATTGTTTCACATTTATTCAGTATAATACTATAATACATGACAGCAGCTATAGTGTTCCTTGTAAGAGTCGTGTTCAAGTAGTAGGTGTGATGAATTCGAAATTTGCTCTTGATTTTGTAATTTATGCAGTATGTTTTATGTTCTATATAAGGCTTCACACAGCTGGCAGAGAGATGGTCACTTGGAGTTCCGAGAGAGCAATCTTTTTCTCCCTTCCAATTTGTGTGTGTGTGTGTGTCTACAGCTTTAGACATGTGGACTAAAAAGTGAGGCCTTTTCATTTCAGAATTCAGAGGCCTTAGGCCTTGGCCTTAATGGCCTTTGGGCCAGCCCTTTACATATTGTACACATATTTAAGCGTGTCTGATATGTATCCAAAGTATGTCCACTCTTCATCGAATGATCAAAGTAGCACTACGGGAGGACAAAGTTGGCTTTACTGTTGGAGACTTTTGAATTGCAGTAAGGATAGACAGAAGATGCATCCGACGATGAGGATGGATAGAGCGGTGTCTCCAATGGGTGGATGATTACCACTATCGATATTCATATGCATAACCAAATTGTCCTTGCCGAGGACAAAAAGTATTATCCCACCGCGGAAGAGGTTTATGGGGAAGAAGTTGAAACATCGGTTATGAACAAGGATGAGCAGCCCCTTGAGCAACCCATTATTAAACCAGTCCGGAATATAAAGGTTGAGTTGGGTGTTAAGGATTCGTCTACTTATGTGTCAACCCAATTTCTTTTGGGTCTTATGTCCAACCCCACTTTGGTTCGCAATGTTGCCTTAGTAGGTCACATACACCACGGGAAGACTCTTTTCATGGACATGTTGGTTGAACAGACCCACCATATTTCGATAACTGATCAAAATAGTGAGAAGCATATGAGGTACACTGATACGCGGATAGATGAGCAAGAGAGAAAAATATCCATCAAGGCAGTTCCTATGTCACTTGTTCTTGAGGATAGCAATTCGAAATCCTACCAGTGTAATATCATGGACACTCCTGGTCATGCGAACTTCTCTGATGAAATGACGGCAGCTCTCAGGCTTGCTGATGGTGTTGTCTTGATTGTTGATGCTGCTGAAGGAGTAATGGTTAATACAGAGATGGCCATACGTCATGCCATTCAAGAGCGACTTCCTATTGTAGTTGTGCTTAATAAGGTTGACACAGACTGATCACTGAACTCAAATTACCACCCACGGATGCCTACCATAAAATTAGGCATACAATTGAAGTCATCAATAACCATATCTCTACTGCATCTTCAACTGCTTGGAATGTCCAACTAATTGATCCGGCTATTGGAAATGTTTGTTTTGCAAGTGCTAGTGGGGGATGGTCTTTCACGCTGCAATCATTTGCTAAACTGTATGTCAATCTCCATGGTATACCATTTGATGCAACTAAATTTGCATCCCGCCTTTGGGGCGATTATTACTTCGATTCTGATGCCAGGGTTTTTAGGAAGAAACAACCTCCAAGTGGTGCAGAAAGATCATTTATCCAGTTTGTGTTAGAACCACTCTACAAAATATACAGCCAAGTAATAGGAGACCATAAGAAAAGTATGGAGACAACTCTTGCGGAACGTGGTGTGACACTCAGCGATGCATCTTACAAACTAAATGTTAGGCCTTTGCTTAGGTTGGCTTGTAGTTCGGTTTTTGGCTCCGCGACTGGATTTACTGATATGCTAGTTCATCATATTCCTTCTGCACAAGAAGCTGCAAGTAGGAAGGTTGAACATATTTATACGGGCCCTATGGATTCTTCTATATGCAAGGCCATGGAAGAGTGTGATCCTTCTCGCCCCATGATGGTTAACATAACTAAACTGTATCCAAAATCCGACTGCAGTGTTTTCGATGCTTTTGGTAGGGTTTATAGCGGTGAAATCCAGACAGGTCAGACTGTATGCGTCTTGTTGGGAGAAGGCTATTCCCTGGACGACGATGAGGACATGACAGTAAAAGAAGTAACAAAACTATGGGTATATCAAGCTCGTTATAGGATACCTATAAGCAAGGCTCCACCTGGTTCTTGGGTTCTTATTGAAGGTGTAGACGCTTCTATTATGAAAACTGCCACACTTTGGAATGTGGATTATGATGAAGACGTGTGTATTTTCAGGCCCCTTCAGTTCAATACTCTTCCTGTTGTGAAAACAGCGACCGAGCCTCTAAATCCAAGTGAGCTGCCCAAAATGGTGGAGGGTCTGAGGAAGATCAGTAAGAGTTATCCTCTAGCCATAATTAAAGTCGAGGAGTCTGGAGAGCACACTATTCTTGGTACTGGCGAGTTATACTTGGATTCCGTCATGAAAGACCTTAGGGAGCTGTATTCAGAAGTGGAAGTCACGGTGGCAGATCCAGTTGTCTCATTTTGTGAAACTGTTGTGGAGTCGTCATCTATAATATGTTTTGCTGAAACACCTAACAAGAGAAACAAAATAACCATGATTGCAGAACAATTGGAGAGAGGACTTGCTGAGGACATTGAGAATGGTGTTGTAAGCCTTGATTGGCCCGGGAAGAAAATTGTTTACTTTTTCCAGGAAAAATATGACTGGGATTTGCTCGAGGCACGTGGTATCTGGGCTTTTGGACCTGGTAAACAGGGGCCTAACATTCTGTTGGATGCCACACTTTCAAGAGAAGTTGACAAGACATTGCTGAATGCTGTTAAGGATTCCATTGTACAAGGATTCCAGTGGGGTGTCCGAGAAGGTCCCCTTTGCGACGAACCTATAAGAAATGTTAAGTTCAGCATAGTTGATGTGAAAATTGCACCTGAGCCATTGCATCGGGGCAGTGGTCAGATCATTCCAACAGCTAGACGGGTGGCTTATTCATTGTGTCTCCACAATCCTCACAATATTGCCGCTCAGGCGTGGGCACTTCATGGCCGATGTTCCTCAACCTGGAACCACGGCTTCTATTGTCAAGGCATTTTTACCTGTGATCGAATCGTTTGGGTTCGAGACAGACCTGAGGTATCACACGCAAGGACAGACATTCTGCCTCTCTGTATTTGATCATTGGGCTATGGTACCTAGTGACCCTCTTGCCAAGAGTATTGTTTTAAGACCACTTGAGCCTGCACCCATTCAACACCTGGCTCGTGAGTTTATGGTGAAGACAAGACGTAGAAAGGGAATGAGTGAAGATGTGAGCATCAATAAGTTCTTTGATGAAAGCCATGGTTGTGGAACTAGCTCAGCAGGCAGCCGATCTCCATCAACAAATGATGTAAGTGGGTGGTTATACGATTGGGTGCTCATCTTCTTCCATGTTTCGGCCAGACCTTTGTACTCTACGAGGGCTAAGTTGCATTATGCGTCTCTTTTAGCCTATGGTGTACTCTTTACTTTTTAACTTATAAAAAAAGTGATATATTTGTGTATAAATCTCCAATACTCAATTCTTGATATTTCTGTGTCTGCATTCTTTTACAAGTGTATCCCGTGATACCCTTGTTCGTTTATGTGCTTATCGTACCATTTTTCGCTCGAAGAATTCCGACTCCAAGGTTCTTAAAATAGAGTAAGTGTACCTACTCTCTTTAACTATAATCCATAACATCAAAGTGTCAAAGTGATTTGGTGGACAGCTATCGGGGAAGGGAGTAGCAGTGCCGGTGTTTGGAATCTGGGCGTCGGACTGAAGAACGGAATGGAGTATGGCAGTTTAGGAATAATTAAAGTAGGAAAGGGTATTTTTAGGCAGGGCAAAAGTCGAGAAACACCGCTCCTTGTATAATGAGTATAGATAGTGCGCTATATTATTTTTGTAATATCTGTGCGCGCTCCTTTGACGTTCCCAACCTTTCTATATTTGCCCGGTCCCCCACACCTGCCTAAAGGTTCGCAGTGACATTGTTGACATATTAAGATATTAGACAATTCAGGCTAAAGAAAAATATGGTTCACAGTAAAGTCACCATATGAGTAAATTCTTTGACTGTGCCAAATATTTTGCTCGAAAAAAATCTCAGAATCTATCTTTCTTACTTGATAGCTAGCATAGCAAAGCCAAGCTGTTAGTGTCGGAGAGAGACTTTGCCGAGCCAGCAATGGCCAATTTTCTTAGTTCAATTAGAAAACTACTAAGGACCTTATGACAGCTCCATCTTCCGCATCAACAATCGTCATGCCATTTTCCGGTTCCTGCCACTAAGATTAAAAGCTGCAAATATACGTAAAGCTTTGTCATATAAAATGAGGTTGGTTCTTCTTTTACACACCATACATGTATGTTGACTCGTAAGTTTAGTCATAGTATGCATCAGAAGAGAATACAACTATTGAGATTATGCTGCTAGATAGCACAACAAAATAGCAAGGTGAAAAAAGTATCCTACCTTCGTAAGAAAAAGGAAGACAAAAAGTTTATTTAACAGAATACGCACCTTATCAATGAGATGCTTCTCAGAAAACTTGAGGGATCCTGGTTCTTCCTTTGATTGGCTGGCCTTGATTTTGCTTTACAAAACCTCGAACTGCAGATAAAAATCGTATTGACAAGTGATTTTGCTTTTGATTTCTCCTCAAGTACCATTTTTTTTTTTTGTTTCAGGCTGGGTGGGGGTGGGTTCAAAGTTTGTGCAGACTTCTGTTTTTGGGTAAATGATATCATCAAGCACCATGAAAGGGTAGAATGCTTCATAACTTAAATGAAAAGCAAAAAGAGGGGGGGAAAAAGTAGTATAAAGTAAAAACTAAAAATGAGTAATTAGAAGCATTTTACTTGCTCTAGTTTTACTTTTTCCACTGAAGTTTATATGGGAAAAGGATGTTGTTTCAGACTCCCCTCTCCCTTGGTATCTGCCTCTGGATTAAAACTCATTTCTCACTAAGTAACTTCCGGGTAATAGTTGCTGGACGTTTCTTCAATAGAAACATGGTAAGACACATTTATCGTTGGCCCTCTCTGTCGTAGTGTGGTGGTGGCTTTTTTCAATTAATACAGGTATATGTGATCAAGTGGTTATCCAGTGTTTGGCGGAGCACCTTTTTCTCCGGTCCTGGGTTGTCTAGAGAGGAGTTATTTAGAGGAAGCTACAAGTGACAGTCTTGCGTTCTATGCAGGTCAAAGCATTAGAGTTTTCAGGCCTTGCTCCAGAGGGAAGCCAAAGAGTCCAAGCTTTACTGGAGAAAGCAGCAGATGCACATGTTGAAGGTGGACGGTGAGTTCTTTTTCCGCATGCATCTCCTTTCGCTTGGTAGAAGAGCAAACAGGACTTCATATAAATCTTATTTGATCACGCAGCCTTGGATGAAAACCATCACTTACAAATTCCATTGCATAGTTGCCCTTTCCTCATATTTACACGCTGTGTCCTCTCTGCCCACTTGTCTAGCATAAATGCATCTTCAAAAAATGAGGGCCAGTGCTATTCTTGGCAAGGCCGGTGCATGATCATATAGTTCAACACTGGTCTCATTGTTGTTGGGTCTTGCCAGAGATGAGATAATGTCTGTACGAAGACAGTTAAATAACCAACTGCAGAAACTTTTGGGATGAAGTTGCTTCCTATTATGTAAAGAGAGCATACATTTCATCAGCGACGTGTAGTATAAGTAATGGAACCAATAGGTATCGTTGATTTTGTGCCAACTAGAATATTAGCTTCAGGTCCTCATATGACAAATTTTGGCCTTACATTTTACCCTTGCAATCTGGATCACATTTTACCCTTGCAATCTGGATCATTGAATAATGGTCTGTTGAACCCAGATGAATGGCCTATAAAGTACAAACACAATATTGCTCCTCAACTTGATGTATAATCAGCCATTTGGTTGTGTACTGTAGCACTACCGGGACTGCTGGGGTTTGCTTAACTAGATTTTATCTAGGCATTTTCAATGTCCCCGTTGTTGTTGTTGGGATATTTTCAAATATACAGAAATTTATACTTATAATGTTTTGGGTGTTTTAAATATATTTATGAAGTCTTGAGTTTGTCTTGTTTATTTTGATCGGACAATCGTAAGACTTTGTGGTGGCGATCGTGTGGTGGAGATCATAACTGATCAAAAAGGAGGGATAAATAGATTGATAGAATGGTGAAGAGGTGCGATCCACACCGTTAAGACATGAAGAGGTGTGATCGGACGGTTTAAATTTAAACCATGAATGGCTGTTAAAATAACTGCCATGGCAGTTATTGCTGCAGATTGTGGCAGTTAATTGCTGGCAGATTGTGGCAGTTAAGGCCTGTTAGATTCAAATTCTAAACAGCCACAATTCTTCCTATGAAAAGTCACTTCTCTTCCTGTCTATAAAATGGCAGATTTACAGCCATTTTAAACACAGAAAAATCTCCAGCGATCTCTCTTCTTTTCTAAGGCTCTCAAGCACTTCTCCTATACAGTTTTTTCGTGTGTTTCCTGAATTCTATTTTCCTGCAGAAATAGAATCTCAGATTCTTGTTCGACTAGAAAATCTAAAGGGATTCGGGCCTTCCTTCGTTTGTGCAAACGCAGCAAGGCATTAGGTCAAAGTCCTAGGCTTCATTGTATCCTGGAGGCGATTCGCTAGTAACCCGGTGCACATCGAATCTACAGATTTGGTGGGGGCGAATTACGTCTTAAGGAAAGCGTGTTTAACGTGCCTTGAAGCATTCTGTGTTTGTTCTTCTCACTACCAGATTCTGCGCCTTTGTTCTAACAGTTGTCTCATTACTTTTTGATTTGTTTGACTTTGGGCATGTGTTTAATCTTCTATTCTACTACCCATTTGTGAAGACCCTCCACAGTAACACTTTGAAATTGCAGGACTATTCTGTACAAGTATAATACATCAACACTTTGGGAGAGGATAACTATGATATAATTACTTTTGAAGGTTTTTTTTTCTTTCTAGATTACATATGAAAGATATCAATAGTAAAACACCTCGATACTCAGTTTCCCTTTGTTTCCTTCATCTAAATTATCTTCTCCGTGTAAATGAGTCCTTTGGTAAATATACTCTTATATACATTTATTGTTTCAGCTTATTTTTCGCTCGGTTGATGTATTATATTTTAGAATTGCGCAATTTTTGACCTCTGTATTAAACAGTTCTGTAGTTATTATTTTTCTTTTGCACCTCCAAGAGGTTGAATTGAGGATGGCAGTCAAGCTCAGTGGTTTGTAGATGGCCAAGCAGCATTCGAAGCAATTTCTTCTTCTATAGACACCGCAAAATCAGAGGTTCAACCCTCACATTGTGAATTCAAATTTTCCACTGTATTACCATCAAATGCTCTAATCAACAAAAGTTGAATGCAGATATTTGAATAGGTTTAGGCTTTTCATAGTTGGCATGTGTGGTATCTTTTGGGTACTGCCACCCCTTCAAATGTTCAAACTAATGTTGGATGCACTAGATATAGAGCTACCAAATTAATCAAATGAAATTTCTGGGATAGTTTGAAGCCTTCAATTGGTTGTATGATGCACTATGCGAAGGTGTACTTTTTTCCCTGTCACTTTGGAAGAAAAAATCTTTCATTTCTCTTCTTTCGTCTGCAACTCAATGGGGTTATATTATGGTTAGTCTTGGTACAATTTTGGGACCTTGAATCCAAATTCATAACATAATTGGTTTGAAACATGCCGAGTCCCCGGTGTTCAGGGCTGGTTCCACTATTTGGGTTGCCCAAGCCCGACACCAAACTTGGTTGCCCACTTACTAGTAAGTCTTAAAAAATAAAAATACAAATAAGTCAAAAAAAAGAATTAAGGTTACATTGTGCTTTTAGCTTGAAGCCTTGAATTACATCAAAAAAATTAAAATCAAAATGTAATTCATGTTATAGTGCTTTATGATTAGCATGATCTGATTCAAAGAAAACAACTTCTCCTTGCATTTTTTTAAGCAAATTTTTCTTGGCTTTTACTATATTCAAGAAGGGTATGCTTCCTTTCTCTCAATAATTAATTCTCCACCAGTATGTCGGGTCAGAGGCAAGTTTCACATTCTTGGACAAAAAAAATCAAGGTTGGGACCCAAGAGCCCTAGGAACCAAGAAAAATAGCCCCGTCTCTAAAAAATCTGGCTAAGTATAGAAAGATGACTTTTTAGAAATATCGATTTACGAAATAAAAATTCTCGGTAATTGATCCTAGGATTTTGCCAAGAGCAACTGCACACTTGCATGATTTCTATATGAAAAGCAAGGTTGTTTTTGAAATCATTATTTATGGGGGAAAATGTGCAGTATTGTGTTTTGTACTAAACTGAAAATTTAGATTTTGATATGATTGGAATCTATTTTTCTGACATTGCAATTGAATTCAAAAGAGGGGTGTTTTCTTGTTTTCATTAAATAAATTAAAGTGAAGAAAGTCTTAAGTTTATTTATGGAAAAATAAGGCTTTCTTGTTTTCATTAAATAAATTATAGTGAAGAAAGTCTTAAGCTTATTTGTGGAAAATAAGGTCCGGCATAAGCGCAACTGTAACTGAAAGAAGTTTTTTTTTTGTTGGGTTCACAAAAATTTTAAAAAAAATCTTTGTTGCCCCAACCCGGGGGCTTGCTGGGCTTACCCTGGGCGGGCCCTGCCCGTGTTGAGAAATTGTCAAAGCCTCTAATTGCTGACTTGGGTACTTCCTGGCATTGGTGTGGAATGTTCTATGAGTTTGTTGCTTAATTGAATTGGTTTGATGAGAAAGATTTTCGGATTCATATTGTCAGAATTGGTACAACTGTTGAATAGCTTGACATACACTGTTAGGCCCATTTTCTAATAGCTTAAGTTTTTGGGACAACTTAAACTGGTAACTTAATAGCAATGGTCTCAGAGCTCAGGTTGTAAGAGGCCTTGGATTCAAGCAGAGCTCAGGTTGTAAGAGGCCTTGGATTCAAGTCTCTGTTTGCATGCTTTGTTCCTTGTTTGCATTCTACTTCTCCCCTTCGTATTATGTTTCTCTCCATCTATGAAAAGTTTGCATCTCCACTTGCAAGACGGGTTGCACATAAGAAGGATGTTGAATAGCTTGATATATATTGTTGGACCCATTTCCTAATCAGCTTAAGCTTTGGAGACGACTGTTGACTTAACAACAACATCCATTTGCTTAACACAAATCCAAACACAGGAGAAGCAATGCATAAATATTGGTTTTTATTAGTTAATGTTAGATTGGTGCAAATAGAAGCATTGAAATCTCAGTTCGTACTTCTGCATGCTAGTGACTTGTAATTTTCCATGGATGCATTGGGAAGCTCAAATCTATTGCTTCTCAAGTAAATGAAGGGCAAATATTCTTATCTTTTCCATCAGATTACTATCTGATATTCAGTTAGGCATGAATTCTAATGCAAACAAATGTTGAAGGTCTGAGGAGAGAGTTCGAGAGCCTCTCTCTAGGATAGAGAGAGAAAGCTCTCTTCCCCTTTTTTATTTTCTCCGGCTGCCTCCCTCCTCTTTTCTTCCCCTCCCCCCATGGCAGCCACTCCCCATCTCTTTTCTCCCCATCTTCTTCTCCTCCTCTCCTCCCTACATGGCTGCGACTGCGAGGTGGTCGAGACTTTCTTCCTTGCGAGGATAGATCTCCCACTTCCCCATCATTTTTGGAAGCCGGCAACCCAGATCTTCCGATCTGGGATCTTTGGCCCTCAGATCCGAGCTTAGGTGCCGGATTTGTGGGTTCTCCAGCAGCAGCGATGGTGGCGCTTGGCAGCTATGTCTGCGGTGGGACGAAGAGATGTGGGACTCTAGACGCTGATACATTTCCGTCATCTTCCTCCAGCCACGTCCGAGTGGATTGGTGGTTTCCATCATCGTTGTTGCACAATTTTGAGGCTTTTATTTTTTTTCTTTTGTTGTTTTTTTGTTGTTTTCCTGTAGCGTCCTTTTTTTTGTCTATTAATATAAGTTTTATCGGTTAAAAAAAAAATGTTGAAGGTTTTTCGGCTCCTTACTTCATTATATTGTTAGGCAAGGGTTGAGAAAAGGGAAGAAACGTAGTGCAAGTGGAAGGAACACAATCTCGAACTTGAATTCTTATGAAATCAACTCTCACAATTACAATGACTAGGCAGATTCGAAAATACACTTCAAGTTAAACAGAAAGTCATCGATTGTGAATTCAATACCCCCAAGTTTTGCTTTAAACCTTAAGGCAGTTCTGATTTTGACAAGTTCTGATGGCATGTTCAAAGACAAGCATTTCTATGATTCCAAACTGTCCACATGACAGCCACTGGAATAAATTCCCAAATCAAACTTTTTACCTTCTTTAATTTCCAGTCTTTCCGCCACAGAAGCAATCCCAGAGCAGAGCTTGGAGTGACCCATTGCACACCCCACCATAAAAGGATATTGGACCACCACTGCCACAGAAACTTATCGTTGTTGATTACAAGATATGCTTTATTCTAGGACTAGATCTATGCTTTGGCTGTTATGACACACCTGAACACAATAGGGGGTGAAAAACAATTTCCCAAATTTTTGACATTGCAGAATCGAGTAAACTGCCATAACATAACCAAATAAGCCTGGTTCTAAATTGAAGACCAGGGCAGTCAAAAATAAGATAAAATTTATGAACAGGTTTGTCGATAAAATATGAAGGAAAATAAATAATTAAGTGTTTATAGGTACCCAAGGACACGGAAACATCCATCACACACTTTCTGATATGTTTCTCTGACTTTCCTCATTTGGCTGGCACCGCCTATGCCCATTGCCCACTACTTTTCATCAACAGAAAAAGGAGTGAAGCTTCAAAACCCTAGTTTCAGAATTATCAAGAAAGGCGACATGTTCTCGTACGCGACCCCAAGTGAATGTGTGGTGGATTGGGGTAGGGGCATCAAATGATTTTACCATGAATCCAGATAAAAAAGACACCCACTTCTAGTCAATGCTCGCTAAAATGTAATCAGAGTAGCACTAATTTAACTTTTGGGGGTAGTTCTCTTTCTAGCTGTCTGGCAAGCTTTCTAACTTCTTCTTTTTCGCTGGTGTTCTTATGTATGCCCATTGCAAATATCCACGGACTATGAGGATTGATAATCAACTTATCAAGCGAGACAGCAATCGCCAAGCAAGTATGAAAGAAACTCAAGTTCATCTGCATCCCCTTTAAATCCAACCACTTCCACCACTTTAAGACATCTGTGCTGAAACCATTTTGGAGCAACCCTCTCATACCCGTCTTGCCTCGCTATCGTTCCCTGCCACCAGTAAAAACCTAGTCATTTTGTATTTCTACAGAAAATGACCAAGAATAAAGAAAAATAAGATGATCGAGAATAAAGAGCTTATGTCATGTCGTACATTACGATTCCTGACACTCGATGCCTGTCCATACTGCAATAAAGAAAATCAAATCAGAAACTTGTTGCAACAGAAAGCCATATTGCCATATGTAATATACAGAGTAGCAAGGAGTGGAGTCTGGCAAACATCCATAAACACGAATACACAAAAGTAGGTGTATAAGGTAAAATTATTTGGAGTTCAGAGAACAATGTACCATTATATAAACATCGAATAATACAAGCCCTAAAATAGCATTGCGCGATTTTGTCAACCACGTATGCGTCTTAGATACTTGTCGAACTCGAAAGTGGTCTGTCAGAATGTTTAACATTATTTTATTCCGGACACGTGAAGAGCACAACTTGGACATGCCTGTCTTAAAATCTAAGGCAAAGTGATGCAGGACAATAAAATAAAATAAAATGGAAAAGTGATACCAGAAGATAAACCTTGGGAATCTGCATCTAGGGCAAACCCTAAGTGTCGGGCACTTGGGGAAAGTAATGGCAACATGGAATGCATCAAATTGTTTGAATAAGGCTAGGGAAGTAATATAATTCGGTAGCATTAGTGAGGTTCACAAGTCAATATAGGGGGAAGACCAGCTGATTGATCTCGGGATCTCGAAGTAAATTACTCCTCCAAGTCTAAAATGGGATCATTAACGCTACAGGTACATAATATAAACGAACAGGTTGCCATGCATGTAGCTACTTTGAGGCAGAGTCACAAGCTGAATCAAATACAAACGAATTTTTTAGCCTATGTGAACTATGTGAATTGTCCACTTCAAATAACTTTTTTTTATTTTAATCTTTACATAATTTCATATTCACTATGGATCTTGTTTTGTAGATATCGCCAAGTAGGTTCCACAAACGTAATTTTTTTGAAAATTAGATATCTACAAAAAAAAAAAAATTATAAACGGTTTTAAATTTAAAATAAAAAGAGGAGAGAGAGAGAGAGGGGAGAAAGAACAACATGGAGAGAGAGAGAGAGAGAGAGCACGTGTGTATGTGCAGGAGAGCGAATATAGGAGGCACATTGATGACAATTACATGTACATGCGCATGTGACCTTTGGTCAGGACTATTTTGAAAAGGGAGATAATTGTGTCAGGAGTATATTGAGCCCGAACCTAAAACAAGGCCTATCTCTAAAAACCCCATTAGTTAGTTGATTTATCTCTTGTTTTATGGGTTGTCTTACGATCGAGTTCTTTGTAAGTGCCTTGGGCTTTTCTGAATGTGAAGGCTATTCTTCTTAAAAAAAAAAAAAAAAAGGGAATTAAGGAATAATTCTTGCCCTAACTTACTTCACTCGAACGATTAGTGGTCTAACACACGAGTCAGGCCTTGCTCCAGGCCTAGAAAGACGGGACCGCTCAACTGGATTACCAGCATGAGACCCGTGAACACCTTTATCTCACATATTGCAAGTAATCTTTACCCCGTGTGGTACCAACTATAAACTTAATAGCAACCAAACTCAATATCATTCGTCTTTTGTTTCAATAAAGACAAACATCCGTGAGAAAATAAACACGGAAAACTGTTATGACAGGTTCTTTCCCCTTTGAAAAGGCAAGTGATTGATCTCCTTTGACATATGAAGACAAAACCTGTTATTTGTGACATCCTAGTCCCACCCGTACAACTAAAACAACAAATCAGTAGATTTAATAGCTAATAAAGTGCAAACAGCAAAGTAAGAAGACTCACTCGCACTGTATATTTGGACAATGAAGGACACGCCATAAGCAAAGGAGTGTAGTAAATGAGGTTTTCTCCAGGTGCTTTGCCCAGTCCCAATTCCAATTCCAATTGCTTGAGACAATGTAGTTCAGGAAATGTTTCAGGGAACATTATATACCTCTGAACAATCTAAACAAAAAGTAAACCAATACACACCAGTAAATAATTGTCCGGAACATGGAAAACATAAGGAATGCAAGTTAAGTGCAGAGCACACCATAAAGCAAAATGGTTTAGCATACTAACATCAAACGGCAATGATAACTTAAAACATTCCAGCTGACGCAGATAGCTTAGATGATCTCTAGGTCTGTGAATTACTGAACCACTGCAATCTCCCCCAATGCAAAACTCGGAAAGAACAGGAACATTCTTGAGAAGCATCCTTATACTTCGACCCTTATATGTCAATGACACGAGATTTACAGCAGAAATCTCCAAAACATCTAGATGGTTACAGAAATAGATCTCTAAGGATTTCAATTTGAGTGATGAACCAGAAACTCTCAGATTCGTAAGATGGTCGGAGTGTTTCACCTGCAATTGTTCAAGGAGGGGACAGTTGGCCAAAAAGTTCTCAATAACCTCACCAGTTATGTTAACACGATTCAAACAGAGGGACATAAGGCAGCAAAATCCAGCCGGGCAGGCAGTCCGCGCCATGTGGTCAATACCTAGCAGTAGAAAAGCATACCACGATTCGCCTTGCACCGGCATGGCCCCTTTCAAGTCCAATTCAAACCTTTTCACTCCTTTCTGAAATGCAAAAAGCACCCATGTAGTAATATCGCGAGAATGAGTGCCCTTTTTTTCTATATGAAAGCGGATAACAAATTCATCCACAAGTGCACCCTGGTGTAACTTCAAAACTTCATTGACCCGGCTCACGTTCTTAGCACTTATGATTGGGAGGTCAAAGGGTTGGGTAGAAAATCGGTGTCATGAAATCAAAAGTCAGCCTAGTGGTGTGAAATGCCCATAGATGTCTCCAATTGCGTGAGAGAACCCTAGTTCTTCCTGCTTCCTGAAATGTCAATCGAGACAGAATGGCAACGCGGATGTCTGTTGGCAATTGACTAATCCGGTCCTCTCCAAGTTCCCTCTTTTGACCCACACCCTTGCAAACCCAACAAAAACCCAAATAGTAGATCTAATTATATTTATCAAAAGCATAACTTTCTCAAATCACACAAAAATACTTATAAACAGAACCACATCACATTCAGAAAAAAACAAAAAAACAAAAACGGAGTATTTACCGAATGATGAGAAGTACAGAGATGGGGATCGAACTCATAGAACTGATAGGGATGGTGATGATACAATTGCTTCGTCGTCTTCGCTTTCCTGGGAGCAGCAGGACCAGATGCACGCCGCCGCGACATTGCAGTTTGCTGCACAATAAGGTTTAACTTTGGAGACGACGATAGATGCTAGCGCGGAATAAATAAGTACCGGGAAATTCTGGTCCTGAAAACTCGGTCTTATAGGCCTCGTTTGGATTCTTTGGAATATAGCTAAACGAGTAGCACAAAAAGGGAGATAAAAAGAAATAACGCTTCTATTATTACATACTAGAAACCGGGCCACACGCAATGTGTGTGCAAGATGAATTTAACAAAAAAAAAAGTGTACACAAAAATATCCGGCATATCATTTGATCATGTGTGGATTAATGTATAATTTTTTTTTTGAAGAAAGAAGCTATCTTTTAGATATTTAAGCAATGTATCGTGAAAGATTTCATATAATCAAGTAATACATTACCATGCTAACGCCGCCGTCGCCGCTGCTTTTTCCACGATCTAATATAAGTATTCTTCTATCAAATTTTGTAAATCAATTGTGTTAGCTACAATGGAGAACGACCATTTTGTACAGTAAAAGGCATAGCTTTATTACCTAGATAGATTTTGAAGTTGATGTTGTAAGTTTGACAAAGAATATAGTGTTGGAGAAATGTGATATTTATGTTAAGAGTTAGTATTTTCTAATGCGATAATAAGAAGCACTATGATCAAAAAATTAATTACTTGATTTTTCTTTTGTCTTTCATCCATCGTAAATTTTCTCACCTGCACAATTATCCCAAAACAAAAAATACTACTCCCTCCGTTCCAAAATAATGGTCCATTTTTCCTATTTGGGACCTCTTAAAAAATCGTCTACATTTTCTAATTTATAATATTTTTTATATCCAATATGGATTTTGTTTGATAGATATCAATTAGTTTTATTATACAAAATTTTAAAAATCCTATTAAACTTTATAGATTGTGAAATATAGACAATTGTTTGAGTGGCACGACTGCCCAAAAGGGACCAATATTTTGAAACGGAGGGAGTATATTTCTGTTTCACATTCCTGTGTATGATAACATATGATTTGAATTCGTAAGAATCTCGCACGAAATTATGCATGTTAACACAATTCATAATTAACGCAGTTCAGTTAGAAATTACTGGGGAATTGAGATAGTAATAGGTGACTTGTGGATAAAGACAAAACTTGTGGATAAAGAGAGATGATAAATTAGTAAACTTCAGAAACAAAAGCATTTGTGTTTTCCTTCATTTCTAGGAAGCTGCAACCATTGTCATGGGTAATCTTGTCGCGGTCACCAATCAAATGCAAAACACAAATTATATGACCCGAATCCAATCAAATGAGATCAACGGTTTTAAAATTATTTTCTTTTTCTTTCTCCTAGTAATAGACTAATAGGTATACTATCTTGCTGGACTATGACAAATTATAGGTCTTTCTCATTAAATTTATATGATGAACTCTTTTTTTTCCTCTAACTGTGTTTGGATGTACTTAATACATTGAATGAAATGCTTATTTTGGAAATTCTCATTTGAATTACTACTATTATTCACATTGAATGAAATGCTAAGTAATGAATCCAATCGAAGGGGAACTTTTTTTTTTTTTTTAATTCACATTGAACTTAACCCATAAGTAGCATTTATAAAACACAGCAAACATGGGATAGAATGAGATGGAAATAAATAATGACATTGGATATTAATATGACGTGAAAAAAGTACACTAATTGAAAATCACATTGAACAATCAATTTTTCTCTTTCTCTAATGCAAGAGGACCATCCTCAATTACTGACTAATTATACCAAACATCAAAACATCATGATTACATTGTTATCAGACTTTGCATCCAATCATGGAATTATCTCATTATCTGTTTTGGTCACTGATTTTTTTTTCCCCTTCCCTTTTCACCTATTGGGATCGTGATCTGGCTTTGCTGCAGATGGAACTGTGCATCATGCTTTTGGAATGCTGCAGTCAAGAGAGAACCTATCTGCGGTATTATGGCCTTCTGGGGCAGCGGTTTTGCATGATCCACAAGATCCACCTGGAAAATTTTGAGAAATGCTTTGTGCAACAGTATTCCATGATTCATCGCCTTGAGAAAAATAAGCTGCGTAACGTGGCCAAGTTTTTTGCCCATTACTTGGCACAGATGCTCTTCCTTGGTACGTTCTTGCTTATATACGGCTGACTGAGGAGGACACTACCTCGTCTT
Organism: Gaultheria prostrata; assembly: GCA_036023075.1. NCBI lineage: Eukaryota > Viridiplantae > Streptophyta > Magnoliopsida > Ericales > Ericaceae > Gaultheria > Gaultheria prostrata. The sequence goes on from JAXBDA010005554.1 coordinate 16,599, forward strand.
CCCATATATTCATTAAGATTCTGTTTCAGGTATCTAAACAGATTTGCTTTCTGGTTACACAAATTAGTCCATTAACATGTTATATTTTTGTTTTATCTTTGAAACAATGATTTTATCGTTTAATTTCCTTGATTACTTTTACCGGATTTTACCTTTCTTCTTTCGGTGGTTTATAGTTTTAGCAATTGTGTATGGGTGGTTGTTAACTCTAGAAACCAAGGAGATTGCTCTTTAGTTTTTTCTATAAAATTTGCTAATTTTTTTATGTTTGCATGATGTATGGTGCAGGAATTGTCAGAGCACCTTGGCATTCGCCTATTGAATGAGCGTTTTTCTGATCCCACGATGCAGGACTTGTTTGAGTCGATTTTCCCAAGACAATCCCAAGAACACCAGATTTTCGATTAATTTCTTCACGTCTTTTGGGCTCGGTGGCATTACGGAGAACTTGCGTTAATACTTGAAGAACATGCCACGTCTTATCATGCAACAGCAGAAGCCAGTGTCCAATGATTCTGGGAGTTCTGATTCTTCTGAGTTAGATGTTGAGCCAGACTCCGGGTCATCAAGCTCCGAGAGTGATGATACACGAAGGAAGCGGAAGAGGAGAGGATGAGGAACGTCTCTAATACCCCCACCAAATTGAAGCCTCATTTTTTCACTTGGACGAAGCAAAAAATTAATAATTCCCTGTTGTTTGGTTAGCAGTTCATATATTGTAGTGCGCCACTCTATTAGGGTGACGCTCCGTAATGGTAATTTTAATGTGGAAATTTGTTACTTCGAAGTTCAAGATTTTGTAACTTTTCGAAGGCCTTGAACCAGGCACTCTTTAGTTTTGTACCTGCTAGCAGTAGCTGAAGCTGTTCCTTGGGATTTAGTTGAGATTCAAGTGTTGGAATTGTTTCTTTCTTGTTCAAAGGCTTTGAATGTTTGTAAATTTGATGCCAACAATTATCATTTCGTAGTAATGTTATTGTTCCTTGGATGTGCACGCCCAATTTTTGGTTATCCTATTGAATTTTTGGTTTGGGACTTGGATGAACTCAGATCCTCACAGATATGTCGTCGTATGACTTGAAATGGCCCAAATCTGTGTTCTGTTATTTGGTACTTGTATGCTGAGAATATGTGTAAAACCTTGGCAGGTTGAGTATATATTGTGGTGCTGTTCAAAAAAGAGTATATTGTTGTGGTTTTGAAGCCAATTGTGATGCGAACATTTAGAATTGTGACTATATACACGGTTAGCCCTTTTTTCTTTTTCAACCAGATTTACGCAAAAAAAAAAAACCCATAGACGTGCTTTTATTTCAAATTTGCATTGTTGCTATATGGTCTTGCACTGAGCATAACTTGATAATGTGATTCTTCGTACTGTTTTGTTCAATCATTGTGTCAATTGAACGAACAATAATGCTAGCAACACAATACTCCACCACAACACCAACGAAACATAGATACGCATCCACCCTCCCGTGCTCAAACTACTTTTCCATTGGTGTTTATGCCTCAAAAGTATTTTTTATTATTGTTTCAGTTTGTAGCTCAAAGAATTTAGCTCATCTTACAAGTGGGAAGCTTCCTGGGTTTAGATATACTATGGCCAGTTGAACCTACTGAAATCATACATGCCAAAACATACTGGCATGCTAACAGCGAGTTTGGGTCAAATAAGACCTCGCAGGTTCAATATGCGAGATCAGTTAATACATTAAAAATCGGATACAGACTTGCATTGGGTTTATTTTGTAAATCGAAATTGTTCATATGGTAGAAATCATCGAGAACATCATCTGTAGTAAAAATCATTCTAATTAGATACAAATCAATATCTCATCAGGAGGTAAAATGAAGCATTTATGTTTATAATTATGGGTGTAGTACATTGAAACAAATCCAAAAAACTCCATTAAGTTCAAGATGAGGTCTAGGCATGCTCCAACCTTCCCATGATCACGTTAACAACAAGTTCCATTGCAGCTCCAGTCCCCCCGTCCCCAAGGAAAAGCAAGGAGATGCTACAAAAGGAGATAATTAAATAACACAGTGAAAGAAGGCGAACAAAAATGGTGATCGTATCACTAAACGAAGGCATGTGCTCCGCCTTCTATCTAGCTGCATGTGGTATCTCCTGTTCCTTCATGAGTCTTACAAAATGGATAGGAGGAGCTATAGGGATACAGGGAGCAGCTAACCCAGGTTAAGAAGTCCAATCTGTGGAATGGAGGGGAAGGAGGTGGCAGAAGGCAACATACAAGAAGACATTGCACCTTCTTCGTGAGCATTTACGAGTGGAGTCACCGTATCAAACAGATATCTGTCACGTGAAAAAAGTAGTAGCAAAAGATTCAGTTCATGGACGGATCCCGTGTTGGGCAACAAAGCTTCTGCAGAACTAAAGGTCAACATGTGAACCAAAGGACATAACTACTTGCTCAAAAGACCTGATATACTTACGAGACGCGTAGAAGACTTGCATAATTGCACTACAAAAAAGAAAATCTTTTTATCTAGGAATCGATGCTAGAGAGTGAATTGTTTAAAATTGAAAATCAGGATCACTTAACAAATGGCTAGAAAGGATGACATTTGCGGTCAGAAAAATCAGCTGGCCATCTTGTCCTGGCTTTTTGGAGCCTGAAACTGTGCCTGTAGGAAAAGTCAATACACAACGATTTGGCACTATAGAAGCATAATGTAAAGCTAGAACGGGGAAAAAATCAAACCGATTCACCTCCAGAAAAAGTGCCCCGGTTTCTTTGATCTGTCTACCAATCAATTTAGAAGTGGCACCATTAGCAGTGGTAACATCTACATACCTTCAATATCCATCGAAAGCACTGAATTAGAAAGACAAACTTTACATCACAAAAAGGTAACAAAATATCTGTAGTGAGAAGTTTTTGTTAGATGCATACATGTATAAAGTTGACAAACCTAAACTTTTAACACTAGCAGAGGAGTAAAAGGGGTGGCAGAGCAATTAAAAGAAAGGCAATAAGCCCAGAATAGTTCAGCTACCTCATCCACTCACTCCGTTCAAACGGCACGGTATGAATGTCATTTTTATGGCACTTAAGCACAGTTGTCGGCCTCTCTCCTGTATCGATACCTTTCTTCGACTAGTGAGTTTTCTTGAACAGCCATTCTGATAACTCTCCGTTATCTTGTAAGATGTTTGGCTCATTAAGCTCATAGCTCTTAACACCTGAATAAGGGACTGCGGCTGGTGGATGAAGAAGCAGTAGTTCAGAGATCAGCTCTTCTTTCTTCACCTCTGCAGTGATCAATGTTGTTAGATCCACTTAGAGGAACCTGTAAAACAATGGCTACTTACAAATTAAAATAATGACAGTCGAATTAAGGCAGGTGGCCTCTCAACAAGAGATGGCAAGTTATATCACATCCATTTGACGCCAATCATGATGTTTTACAGTTTTAGAGTTTAATCATCATACATTTTCAGCGCAAGCGTAAGAGCTTGAGGATTGTATGAGGTTAGATGCTTATGCAAAAACTATGTAGCATGGAAACTTCGTCATAGGCCATGTACCGGTGCCAGACATGGACATTCTCAGGACACGTGTCCGACACTCAATCCAAAGTGTTCGATTTTTTCTCAACGTTTTTTATTTGGACACGGTAACACCCCGCCCCATATCAAAAGTCTACAAGAGTGATCATCGGTATACAAGGAACTATGTAAGTTATTACTAGTTACTTGGGCTTAAGCATTTTGGGCCACGTTAGGCTCCAACAAGTTACTAACCCAGTGGCATGGGGCGTTACGGACTCTTTGGTACACTCTAAAAAATGCTCCGAACTCTCTCAGGACGCTCACAAGACGCGTCGGGGGTGTTAAATGAATAGTAGACTCTTGTTAAAGCTTAGACAAGTCTTTTTGTTTTTTTGTGTGGCATATGATGTTTATTGACTATAACAACAAATAGATGAGGAACCACTTTTTGTTGGAATAGTTTAGTGAATCATGTGATGATAAACAAGATTTAAGGCTTATACGGTGCTACATATTTATAATTAGGGCCTTTTTCTATTCATATAATTGTGCCCATGAATACTTTTTAATAAGTGTCATGAACACGTTGTGTCCTAATTTTTTTTTGAAATATGCATGTCCGAGTGCATAGCTCAAAAGTATACCTGCCTATGGGGATTTTGGATTTTCCGACCTATAGAGATTTTGGATTTGTCAAACTTATATTTGCGGGTTTTTTTTTTTGGGTAAATTAGCTTGAAATAGAAAAGAGGCTAACCGAATATGCAGCCTACAAGGGGCATACCCCAGGAGGAAAGAAAAGAAAAGAAAAGGAAAATAAAATTGTACTCCCTCTGTCCCGAATTTCTTGTCCATTTACGGGTACGCGTGTCAATTTTCAATCGCCTATATCTTTCAATCCATAATGTTTTTTACAATTTTGAAAACTTTGTTTAATAATACTAATCGAGAACTATCCAACGAGATCCATATTGAATATATATAACATAATATATTTGATGAATAGTGCAAATGGACAACAAATATGGGACAGAGGGAGTAGAAACCTACACCAAATGGCTACATAGGTCATAGGATATAGAGAAATGCAACATATGTTTCCTATCCATCTAAAAAAGAGGAAATAGAAACACATGACAAAAGGAACTTGGAGCTTGATCCATATTCTGATCCGTTGAACTTGAACTTCAACTGTGAAAGAAGGCTTGTGACAGCCGTAACTATAGACTTGGTGCTTGCAATCTATACAAGAACTTGGCGGGTTGGGCTTTGTGAGCCAGACGAATAAGGCTTAGCATGGTCCATATGCTTTGAGTGAACATGGGCCGGAAGAGAATAACCCGCATTCTGGAATGGGTGAACATTAATGGACTGGTTGGCTTGTACATGATCAACCCAAATCTGGGGATCCATGTCATCTACAAGTTAGGCTCCCCAAGGGCAACCCCCGTTGGGTTACACAGTGGAATTTAGGACCCTAAGGACAGCCCCATAGGAATAGGCATCTCCCAACACAATGGGCTGCTAACAACTCATCAAAACTGAAATGAGATACTGGACAACCCTTCATTTAGGAAGATCAAAACACAGCAGCTGCAATTATGACATAAAAATAGTTCAGGCAAACCGATTAAGCAGCCAATGTAATCAATCCCCTATGTTTAGGCAGCCAACGTAATGGGGCAATTGGGTAAGCAAAATACGACTGACAACCTCTTTACTGTAAAGAACTAGAAGAAAAAAAAACGTGATTTAGTCATCTTGGCAATAGTAGAGAACTAACAAGATACTGAATGGATCTGACAAACAGAGACTAATTCGGCTATAACAATCAGTTAAGACATCAATCCACATTGTTGCAAGATTCACAATTAATGACCAAAAAGTGAGATCATCAAGCACAATGCTCAAAGGACAGCCCTGATCACTGAATGAATTTGCAATCATGAAATGAAAATGAAAGAAGAAGAAAATGACCCCTTAGCAGATATGTCCTCACACTACTACCCCCTCAAAAGCTCACATCTCCCTCTCTTCCCTTTTATACAACTGCTGTTGGGGATGGGTCCGGACTTCCTAACCTCAACCTCACCCACTTCATCACTAAATATTATCTCCTCTCAGAAGAAGAAAGGATCAAGCACACATCTCGCGGGTCTCACATTTTAAGTATGGGCACACTTTCAACATTCACAACTCTCTCAAACAAAGGAATACCAATACTAACTACAAGATGGGAATCAACACTGTCCGGGAGGGACAAAAGGAAGGAAATCCATCAGTACACCCAAACACCATGAAGAGTAGAGATAAATACCATCATAATAGAAGTAATAGCAGCCTTACACCGGAGTACAACATCAACACAGCCTACAAATAGATAATGTTAATCCTCCATGAATTTGGGTCAGCAATACTCACTTCTTTGAGCATTAATTAGATAAGGACCAGCAGCCAATTAGATCTTGAAAGCTTTCCAACTAGCTGATTCCCTTTGCATTTTGCTGCAAAACCATAATTTCGATCAATAAAATGAGAAATCTGCTGCAGAGTAAGCAGTGTATGCAATATCAGAAGTATCACAGATTCCATTCATTAACATACCATTGATTTTGATTCCCTTGAGGAAGCTTAGACAAGGATAAAAGTTTGCGTCTAACATCAGAGCAAATTTTAAGCACAACTGTAGAAACAGGACAAAGAGAGTTTTGGAACTTCCTATAATTTCTCTCTATCCAAATATGATAATTCATGTAACTGTAAACGCCAACTTAAAAACAGTCACCCTCAATGATTTGCCTCCCAAAGATGCAAGCAGATTGACCTAGTAAGCTAAAGGACGCTCTTGCCACGTGACATTCATTTTGGAAAGCACAGCAGTCCAGACTGGGCTAGAGCAGGAACAATTAAAGAAAAGGTGATCATGGCTTTCATAGCCATTGCAAAAGATACAACAAGATACAGTTTTAATGCCAAACAGTACTAGCCTGTCCTCAGTGGTGAGCCTAATTTGGATGGCAAGCCAAGTGATGACACTACATTTAAAACGCATTTATACGCGAAATTCACTGAGGTAAAGTGAGAGAGATACCTCTGTGATCTGAATTTGAAATTAGGGTTCCATAGCCACGGAGGAGGAGTAATCCCGTCGACGACAAGTTTCGATGCGAGGTGATGACTGTGAAATCGCCATTAAAACCAGACAAATGTAGTGGAGAGAGAGACCGGTTATTATGGTTCTTATTCACTGTAACCAAACCTATTTTAATAAGAAACGTAAATTTATTAAGATTAAGTACTAATCCATTTCCAATTAATGTAAATTTTTTACATAATGTGTATTTTCTGTGTTCTACAATATGAATGTCGCCGATCATTAAAATATCACCAAGATAAGATAGAAAGTGTACTTAGAGTCTCCTAGAAGAGTTGTTATATGGATAGGGATTTGACTCAATGTATTATAATCCATTTAAAGACATCGAAATTCATTTAGATTAAGTACTAATATGCGTTTTATTTACGAGATGTTCGTACATCACATGTGCTATAATTATTTCTACGAAATAAATGTCTCGGATCATTAAATAATGGTTGATATAGGTAGAAATCGTCTTTATAAAGTACCCAAGAACTCTTAGATCGAAACGGAGCCGTTTTGGTCATGACGTGGAAAATGATTTTTTTTTAAAAAACCCCTCCTTTCTCTCTGCACAAATACTCAAACTGTCTCAGATGGCGATTCCGTCTATATATATATATAGGCCCAGCTTCCAGTCAGGGATCCCTGACTGGAAGCTTTTGGGTGTTTTGAAGGTTTTAAAAATTGTTTTGACAAAATCCAAACCGTCCAATGTGTTTAAAACGTGTTTTTAA
>JAXBDA010005555.1:0-23984 GCA_036023075.1 Gaultheria prostrata
TGAAACCCACACAATTAATCCATGTTTTCAGTCATGGGTGTGCAATTTCCGGCGATGGCTACGTGATTTACGGCCAGTGTGAGATCAAACCCATCTCAGATCCATATTTCGGCCACTGTGCGATTTTCGACCACTTTGCCGGCGATCATCAGGTAATAATCCAGCCGTTATCTGATGAAATCAGTTGGTGTTCTTGCTGTGCTGGCATGAGAAATTAGTAAAATAAAGGAAAGTGAGTGAACAGTCAGTACTCGGATTTGTTAAGTTACTGTTCATTCCCTACAATTTTGAGTTGATTTGAGTCGCCTGATTTTGAGTTGTTTTTGCTCAGTTTTTTCCTCTCTCACTTGCTACTTTAGCTTTTGGCAAGGTTTGAGTATCCTGATGAGGATGCTTTTAGGTGTTACTGCATTAATTCTTTTTGGGACCAGTCCACAAGTGGGAGGTAGCGTTGTACTCTCAGAATTAGTCAAAATACGCATAAGTTAATCTAAAAACTTGAATAATCCGCACAAGAAAAAAAGAAGAAGAAGCGGAATTTAGAAAAATAATAGAGCAAAATAGAAACTCCTTAGTTTGGTCTCCCACAAAATCCTCAAACGTTAAGAGGGTTTCACACTCTTTCTTCTCTCTGCTCAAAAATCTCCATGGCACACCAGAGGTAAGATCTCTCTCTCTCTCTCTCTCTCTCTCTCTCTCTCTCTCTCTCTCTCTCTCTCTCTCTCTCTCTCTCTCTCCGTGCACGTGTGTACAAAATATGAGTTCAATCTATCCAGACTCTGGACTCCTGAGCTCATGAATTTGCTCTTCTTGTTTTTTTTCCCCTTGGATTCGTAGAATTACATACAATAAAAAATTTCGCAAATGGTGAAGACTTAGAAGGCATTTCTTAACATTACTAGTGAGATTATCGGGCCAATTGTAAATCGAAGCTACGTTTAGAATATATATATCTACTTTTTAATTAACTTGTTAATCTAGCTAATTGTTGCTTTCTAGCAAATTGAAAATGTGAATCACACATAGTTTAAATTTTGACCCCACTTATCAAAAATCCTGACTCCGTCCTAGTCACTAGGCTGTGGTAAATGGTTTAGCAATTTCCAGTACAGTGTTCGAGTGAACCATTTGGCTGGTATGAAGTTTGTTTGTGTCTGGGCATCGAGATTAGATTGAGAAGAATTTCGACATTCACATTGCTGTCACCAATTTCTCTAGACCTTGTTTGGGCCTCTCTGGCCAATATTTAAATTTTAAAGCTCTCTTCTAATTTTTGCATTGGCATTGAATTCGGACCTACATGGGTCCCCATGGCGCCTCTGTTAATTTTGACTCTTGTGAATTGCACCAATATGGGCATAAGATCAAATGCATATTCATTTTCTTGCGCATCGCCATTACTTAGTTTGTTAGAGCATTTCCAGCCTTGACCCAATTTTTTTACCCATATTTGGGTAAATCCTCAATTTGGGTTTGCCCTACTCCAATGCTAAAATGGATATTTATCCAAATATATTATTTTTTTTATATTTGAGAGGGAGAGAGAGAAGGAGAATAGAACCAGAGGTCCAGAACTAGACTGAGGCGGAGCACCGGAGAGCTCAAACGGAACCCCACCACTTCGGATCTTGACTCACTCACTCACTCTCTCTCTCTCTCTCTCTCTCTCTCTCTCTCTCTCTCTCTCTCTCTCTCTCTCTCTCTCTCTCTCTCTCTCTCTCTCTCGTTCAATGCTATTTCCGTAGTTTTGTTGATCTCTGTTTTGTGGTGCAGTTTCCGGTCAGATGCCGAAGGAGCTCCTTCGACTGTCTTGAAGAAATCTGGACTTCTTTACGAGAAGCGATAGATCGAAAGGCACATCTCCAAATGCATATGTTTATTTTCTTTCATCGTTGTCTGCACGGTGACGGAGACGATGAAGATGGCGGTGATGATGAGGTGCCCCGTTCTTCATCAATGGCAGAAGTGTTATTTCTGAAGGGTGGGAGATAGCCGTTGGAGAAATGGGTAGAGGTTTGGGCTCTCCCCAATTTGGAGGAAGATATTGGTAAAATCCAAAATGGGAAAGGGTTTGGGTCACACATTGGAGATGTGGTTTTGAGGATTTTACCCGAATTTTAAATTTGGATCTTAAAATAGGGAAGGGCCGGAGATGCTATAACTTTGTACCTCTTGGAAATGTACCTTTGCTTAGGACACTTTTTTATTTCTAAATCAAAGAACAAGAACTATGTGCTGACCTTCGAATGGCAAAGGCAATATGATGAGTTGTTTGATAATATTTTAAGTGTCTCTTAAGTATAAGTTAAAAAAGTAACAAAAATTTAAGTAGTTTGACAGAAATTTAATTCTAATTGAATTTGTCAGCACTTGTATATTACTCCATCCGTTCATTTTTAAGTGTGTGGCTTCGTAAATCCAATTTATTAGAAAAATATAATCATTACACATTTTACATCAACTTTACCTCCACTTTACACTTTCCACATTATCTTTTATCTCCACTTTCCAAAGTTATCCCCACTTTTACCCATTATTATTTATCCACTAACTTTTCAAAAGGGCAAAATGATAATAGTACAACTCTTACCTATTAACTTTTCAAAACACACATTTATTAAAGGACATCCTAAAATAGAAATGTCCACACTATAAAAGGGATGGAGGGAGTACTCAATTCTTTACCACCACCACCCTCCACAACCGTCACCACTACAAGTACCATCCACTACCACCACTAAAACTACCATCGTCATAATGTCACTGCCACTACCACCACCACCACCATTACCTTCACCACCATGGTATTGTCGTTGCCACCACCTTCGTCACTGCACCGCCACCACCTTTACCACTATCGCCACTACTGCCACCACCATTGCCACTACCATCATCACTCCACTGACGCACTGCCACCGCTACCACCACAACTACCATGTTAATGTTGTCACCACTATCACCACCACCACCACTACTCCAGTGTCGCCAACATCACCACTACCACTATCGTCGCTACCAGTACCACCATGCCATCGCTATCTCACTATCACCGCAACCATTACTCAATTGTCGCCATTACCATCACCACTACTCCATCGCCACATCTGCTCAATCACAGCCACTACCGTCACCACTCTACCACCACCGCAACTATTATCCCCTATTGCATTGCTGCCATCACTACCACCGCCACTCCTCGATCATTACAATTACTACCATCATCATCACTCCAGCGCCATCACCACTCTCATTGTCACTACCCCCCCATCACCAGCGCCATCTTTCCACCACCACCACCGTTTCAACCATCCTTATCTCCTCATCTCTCTATTATATTCCACCGCTACATTAACCATAAGCTTTTTCACCACTATAACTACACCACCGCTCGCTACTTACATCACTTCCACGGATCTCCACCACCACCACCACTACCTCTCATCACACAACCTCTGTTACAACCACCACCACAACACCTACGCTGCAATAATCACTGTTACACTACCAACTACCGCCACTTCTCCACCACCACGACTACAAACACACGACATCTATTAATAAAACTAAAAGAGAACAATCACAAATAACTTGAGCTAAATTCATTTATATTTATATCCAATCAGTTATTTTAATTCAGCTCTTAATATTTTTGATAAACAACTTTTTCGGCTTGAATATTCGCTTTTAGTTTTTAGCACTTAATTTTTCAGCTTTCAGCTTTACGTTTTAATTTTTTCAAGCACCACTTTAGTCTCTCTCTCTTTTGAATCGCTAAGTTCGTAATTCAAATCAAGCCAGCAACGAACTCCTTTTTTCAAACTAAGACCTCCTGTAATTATTGAGCGCTCCCATAGTATCACATGGCATTAACGTAGCGATAAATCATCCCGCAGAACCAAGTATCATTCACTTTTGTTGGATGACTGTGAGACAAGGAGTGACCCACGCAATATAGGTTTATTTGTGGGGAGTACCCAATAATTAGTCCCTTCGTTGGGAACTTCCTTTATTGATTTACAAGTCCCACACCTGAATTACACTGTCAACTACTCCCTCCGTTCCTAAATAACAGTCCACTACGAAAAGTCGTGCCATTTTTCAAATCAAAAAATGAAGTACTTCTATGTATCATTTTTTGAATTTTTTCGCACCGAATTAAAGTACTTGTCGACTACTTTAATTCGATGCGAAAAAATTCAAAAAATGATAGTCGGAAGTATTTCATTTTTTGATTTAAAAAATGGCAAGAGAGAGAAAGTAGGTCTTTTATTTAGGAACGGAGGGAGTATTATTTATTCCATATTCATATCACTAATTGAGGCTGGGTTTCCACTATGATATTTTCGGTATTTTTCCACAAATTATTCTCCTCATATACCATTTAATGAAAGAAACCCAGCCTGAAGACATGTACTATTAATCAACAATTTGTTTACAATAATTGACAAAATCACTTTATATATTTTTGATAAAACAGAGAATCCACTCATATCAACCAACCGGCCATGTCATGTATAATTACAATAATTGGTCAGATCATAGCTGATGCGTATAATTACGAAAATTACACTACATCGGTGAAGCATCTGTTGGCGCAAAAGCAAAACATGTCTTCCCATTCGAATGATCAAATGGTATCAGGTAATTATCAAACATGTGTCAAATATAGACCCCATTAACCGGTGGTGAGTTCTGAGTCAGATTCACGAACGAGTCGCGAACCGAGTTGTACGCTTGAGTCTTCAACCAAAACCAACTCATGGTGGTACTAGAGTGGCGGTGTCAAGAATGTTTGTTGCTTTGGGCAAACACAGAAGGCGGAATGTCCACTGGTTGGCCGCCTATATATTGATCCCTATGATTCCAAATATAGCAATACATAAGGATTATTAAGGGATTACTAATAAGCAGAGCCACAATCAAGTCACTAGAATTAAGGCAAAACAGTTTTGGTATAATCAAAAACAATTTTAGCATTATCACTATCCTTAAGGCAATAAGAAGATGAAGTCGGTGTGACACGGCCCAACCAGCCAGACAGCCTAGTAAGTTGTGTTGGGTTCCCTCCTTTATAAGAAGAAGCCCTTTTAATTTTGTGATAGCCCAATAATGTTTGGCCCAAAAGATGTTCAAGGGTAGTTCTTTTTGTGTGGAGTATTCTACACTCTTGGAAGCTAAAATAGAGTATTGTGTCTTTGAAGGAAAATATCATCAGAAGTGAAAAAACGAAAGTGCTCCTGCGGACAAAGTCCTGTCTAGTTTTGCTACTGTTTAGTTCAGTCCGGTTCATTTTGGGTCTTTTTGGCTCGTCTCAGGTCCACAACAATGATCGGAATCGTTCATTTTATAGACCTCATCGGGTATACTGTTCACGTAAAATATTAGTTTGATAAAAATTTGATAAGTACATGAACGAAACAGATTTGTACAAGAAAAAATGGGCAATTTTAAGTTTTAAATAACCTCTCATTTTCCTTGTACAAATTTTAATTCGTTCAAGCATCTATCGATGTTTGGTCAAGCAAATCTTTTACGTGGACAATTTACTTGACGAGCTCTACAAAGTGAACGCTTCCAATCATTATTTTGGGCCGAGAAGCCACAAAAACCCAAAACTAGACCGGACTAGACAGTAGCGAAACTGGACAGGACCCTAGTCCACTCCTATGTGCTTGTGTTCTACGGTGGGTAAGGTGACCAAATAGGAGCAGCAATCTTTCTCCCTGTTCAAGCAATTTCCAGCACCTTGTTTTGTGCTCATTTTGGACTGATATTGTCTCAGTTTCGGGCTCTCATTTTCAGCTGTGTTGAAGAGCTCTGTTCATTTATTTGGTGAGTTCTTTCCTCTCTTTTAGTAGTAATTTGTTGAATATACCTTAGGGTGTTTGTGAGATTGTTGTATCTCTTTGTAGACCCGGTGGATGTACCTCTAATATGGGGAAAATCACATAAAAATCGATTGTGTCTGGTTTGCTTGTGCCTTGTGGTTTGTGGTTTGCTCAATTCGGTTTTTATTCGCTTTAGTATTTATATTTCCTCCATAGTTTTTACTTGTGGGGATCCGGATTCCGGCCTGGTATGTATCGGAGAAAAGGTACAGTATCTACTTATGAATCAAAGAAGTAGTAAATGACAAGAAGCTAATCTATCCCACAATGACAATCAACAAACAAAACATTATTTCCTCTCTAAAAACAATCACATACAGAATCTGAAACAAACGTTATCATCTTCAAGGAGAGGAGTGAGAGTCGTCCCATCACCACTACATCTACAATTGAAGCAAACTAACACTACTGATCACGAAAAAACTTGACGATTATGCAGGTAAATCCTAACGTCAATCGTCAAGTTCTTCGTGACAGTAGTGTTAGTTTGGAATATACATATATGATGTTAGGATTTACCTGCATAATCAGGATCATCCGTGGGCAACTCGTAGCGACAAACCGGGCATGTATTCCTAATCCCCAACCATCGCACAATGCAGTCTCCATGGTACCGGTGCGAACAAGGCAACTGCTTTGCTTTCTCCCCAACAGGCATCCCATCCACACACACCGCGCAAAGCGCATTGTCATTCTGCACGTCCTCCTCTGTCAAAACTACTGATTCCAGATTCTCAACAGCAGTCTTGGAAGCAGGTGGCATTTCGCTAATCTCATTCTCAGCAGATTGCTCAAAAATGGCGAAATCCTCTAAAAGAAGAGCATCAAGAAAGTCACTGAAGGAACGCTCCAACTCCAAATTATACCTCACCGACAAAACATCGAAGTCTTCATCCAACTCTGAAACTTCAACCGCATCGCTTTGGTGTTCTAGCTGGAGCGAATCCAAAAACTGCTGCAGAGTCCTTCTATCGCCATTGTAATCATTATCATTAGCATTAGAATTATTATAAATGCTATTATCATGAGTATCCAAATCCATCCCGACAGATTCATCTTCATCCTCCTCTGAACCAGACCCAACCGGAACCCTAAATCCAGAATTGCCGCCGCCATCAAACCCCGCCAGTAGATCTAACTCCACAGGGACGTCGGATTGATCGACCCCGTGGTGGGGAAACAAGTCCAACGTGACGTAGTTTACCTGGTTCTCGCCACCGACAGCGGTGATTGAATCATCACCCGTCGTCGGATTTGAATTTGGATTTGTATCGAAGGGAACAGAGTCGAGGGCTTCGATGATGTCGTCGTCGTCGTCGTGAGGGTGCAGGAATGAAAACTCCGCCATTGATGAGTACTGTGACTGTGATTTCTGGGCCTGATGGAATCCCCGTCTTCTTTCACAGATAGACGAAGGAAGCTTACTCATTAAGATTGCAATTTTCGAAGTTGGCAAGTTTTCTTTGTGTAATTTCCAACTGTACTTCAGTTGACTTGTTGAGTATATGAACAAAATAGGTGATGTAGTTTATTGTATTTACCGACAAAAATAAAAACACATAGGTGCGTGACAAACAATTAACCGTGTTGCGGAACTCTCGATTATGGAGTAGGCGTGTGAAAGACACCTGGTTTCTATCGGCCAGATTCTGTATGGAGGTTTTAGCAATGGTGGAACTACCGAGCAGCTGCTCTTCGGCAAATTGCATGCATGGCTTCAGACAATTACCGACTGAATTAGCTAGTATGAGGGACATATCATTCAGTTAATTTAGTTATGTTCTTTGCATTTCCTATTTGTATCTTGTTATTTTCAGTTGTATTTGACTGTACTCGATAACATTTGATCTAATGAATTTCTATCCCTTTACCAAAAATAAAAACATATGGTATAATAAAAAATGATTACGGTATGCAAGAAGTCGGTACAATTTTTACATCTGTAGCCTTAGGTTTATCCTTAAAATGTATGCAATTTTGTATCTCAAGTAAAAAAAATAAGATCTCGTCAAAAAAAAAAAATTTAATCCAACATCATAAAATTTTGTATCTTCGACTACAAAAATTCACTAGTAACATGAAAAGGGACTAGGATCCTGCTTCAAACTAAATGTAAAAATTATTCATGGTCGAGCAATGCATGCTACGACTTCGATAATCATGTGGCCGCCACTGAAGATACTCATGTAACTAAAGCTCTTTTCAGGAACTAAATTGTTCTTCGGGCACATCACGAAAGTTAGATTATACTTTTAACTTAGATTAATGCCTCTGCAATGTAAACAATAGTACATTTCTCCATATACAGCAATTTGGAAAGCAAGAAAAGGCATGCTTCTAGACTTGTAGCACTCCTGGTTTCTAGCAGGTCAATTTCCTCGAGTGACACTGCTGTCATTTTACGTTCTTCTTCTTGAGAGAATCAAATAAAGAAGATTTTTCTTGCTTGTTTGATGATTTTGCAAAAGGATTAGACGGGCGTTTTTGCAACTTATTCTCCTCACCTGTCTTCTTAACCTCAGCATTCTTCACCTCATCCACATTCTTCAACTGAACTTTATTTGTTGTGTCCTGTGTATTTTCCAGATTCGCACTTTGCTCCTTTATTTCGGCCTTTCCAGCTTTAGCTACTGATTCTGATATCACTTTTTTCGTAAAGGGAGGTGAAGACAACTTTTGTGATGGTGATGGATTAGGAAGTTTTGAATCATAACTGCTTTTCGTTGGGGGAAAGGATTTGCCGATCGCAAAATCAACTTTGTCTGGGGTATCAGTACCCAAATTTGTGACCGGGAAGGCTGTTGCTGTTTTGCTTTCATTTAGCAACCTTTCCTGAATAAAGCAGAAAAGGTATTCAGAAAAAAAGAAACATAGAGAATTAAGAAAACCTGTAAAATGCGGCTTGTAATTTCCAAGTATTGAGGGCTTACCTCCAGTATGGTGTTGAAACGCTCGGCCAAATTCGGAAGCTTTAGAGCAGTTACAAGCTTTATTGCTCCTTTGACTGATTTTTCAAGCGACAGAAGTTTCACAAGTTCGGTAGCCCTCACAAGCTTATCACCTAAAGAATTAACATCACAAAGAAGCAAGCTGGGTCAATATCTCCAATGATACAACATATCTTACGCTGGGAAAAAGAGACAACAGATTCAACATCATCTTTAAAAAACATGAGAGAGAGACCAAGAAAATAAATTTCACTTCTTTCACTGAGTGATTCCATGATCCAAATTCCAAATGCATCCTAAGTGTACCACTTAAGTTGCAGAAACTCACCATTGCAGCAGGACGCTATAAGCTTCAAGATGCATCTATCAAGAGATGCTTCCATATTGAAAGCCTCATCATCAAGTGAAGTGGTGTCCTGACCGATCGAAATCATCTCTTCGATTGTCTTGTTTATCTAAAAGGAGTTCCACACAAAATAAATTCAGCTGTTGAAGTACTAAAATTTCCCGTACAATACCGAAGCCAAATTTCCACAAAGGAAAACTAAGGTATACCTGCGAGAGATGCAGGTTGTGTAAAATAAACTCATTCTCGAGGTTATCTGCTCCCAGGTCAGAAGAAGGGAGAGGAAATGAAAGATCCATTAAATTGAGAACTGGTTTGGGGATGACCTGAATAAGAAATAAACAGAAAAACAAGTCTCATTGAACTTCTTGATTTCATTAGTTAGGAAAAGTAATATTAAAGCAGATAAGAGATGTCCTACCTGTGGGAATGACTCGGGAGATTTGCAAACAACACAAAACAACTTGTTTGCATTCAATCCAACGACCCAATAGTTTTCCTCTGGCTTCCTTACTTTCATAGAACTGCATATTAAGGTAACAAATATTTTTGCGGCTTAGTAAGAAGAAATATTTTGGCTGCTTGGTTACTAGAATCATTGCTCAATTTTAGGTAACAAATTGCTACCTGAATAGCGGGAGCCAGCTGCCCCCATATTGATCTGTAAACACTCTAAACACGCCCTGCAAATATTGTGACAACCTTATATCATGTTCCAAAGAAGAAAATGAATATGTTAGTGACAAGACAGATATTAGCATACCTTAGAATCAAAAGAACATATTTTGCCTTCTTCGCTGAAACCAAACCATGTCAAATATGAGCCAGGGGTCACTGGAAGTCGTCCTCTGATTGGTTGTGTCCCATTACGAATGTTGAACACTCTAAATTCCAGCATCTGCATCACAGAGGACTTTTTAGCATTTTCCTGGGAAGAATGATACGCTCTTGAACTGAAACTCAATGTGTTCTGCTAAGAAAACTAATCTTGTTACTCGGCTACTGTAAAGATCTTATCACTCATCCTTATCCAGTTACAATTCCCTTTAGTTTAAACACAATATGCTACTGCATAAATTACGCAAACCAAGTACTTTAAATGAATAGACAGCATTTAGCTTTCTGGCATAATGGCATTAGTGGTTGCCAATATTATGACATGTGACAAGAGTTGGATCCACTAGAACATACAGCAAAGAAGATCATATCAACTGGGGCTGTCAAACAGAAGTTGAAAGGATACCTGATCGTTCGATGGAAGAGAAGGAGAAGCATGAGTAACAACTGCAAGTTCATCCCTGAAGCCTACTGCAGTCACAACTGGCCCATCAAGAGAGAGAACATTTCTCTGCAATGCATTTTTTCATCAGTAACAAAGATATATGTTTGTTAACTCCCTATCAAGGAATAAGGGAAAAGGGAAAATGAAGAAATAAACAATGACAGTTTACACATCACAAACAACTCTTTAGTCACTGCTATTAGTTTCTTTTCAAAGGTATGGAAACAAAAACCACATTAAAAGTTTTTACACTCAGGACAAATGACAGAGGAGCCTCAATATATGCCAAGCTGCTCAAAATAGTTAAAGCAGATCCAAATGGCGAATGACTACCATATTGAAGTTTTGTCAAGGTGATAAACCTTCATACGTAATCTGATCTAAACAAGACAGAACATGTATTTCTTTGTTACTATTATTCCAGAAAATATCAGTCAGCCATTACCAATTATATTTGAACTTGAGCCGGAACCGGTATCATAGGTGAGAATCATCAATAACTTGGCACCGCAGGCATTCATTTAGCATCTACTTTGTGGGGCAAATGATATTGGAGGATTTAGTTATTGGTGGTTGAGAAGATCGAGTGATTATTTTTTAGATAAGGTGCCAATAGAATGGTTTCGCTTATTATGGGTGGTAATCCTTGTACACTTGCTTGCATACACTTTTTATGTTCACAATGAACTTAATCTTCCAATATGAATAAAATTAGCAAAATCCTTTCTAATATCTCACCAAGAAAATATTTGATTCTCAACAAGTTTGTCCTGCCTTAAATATCGTGATACCTATTACAGATCTAGAAGACCACCAAAATATAAGAAATAGTAAAGGCAAATTGATTTTTAATCATTCTAAGACCACCAAAATATAAGAAATAGTAAAGGCAAATTGATTTTTAATCATTCTAAGGCATGCTTCAATGTCCCTATCCTTTACCTTTGTTAGTCAAACAACATCCTCAAGCTTCTCATTGGATCATTTACTAGCCTCGTTGGCATGGAAATAGTTCAGATTTTAGACCTTTGAAAATTTATAGGTAAAAGAACATCGTTTCAGCAATCTAAATGCATAGACCACCCGTGCTTTAGGGAGATTCATAGAAATTTGCAATGTTTACATATCCATTATAAGGACAATTAATTTATTGAGATACTAAAATGCACATGGATTCATTTCAAAACATTAAAGGAAGGTCAACGTATAAGATGACAAACCTGCAGGCCACCCTCACTGAAGATGCGGAGAAAATTAAGACTTGTAACAGCAGCTACCCAAGCAGCACCAAGTGCCACAACCTTAACTTCTTCGTCTTCAAACCGCATAGACCACTGAATTTGGTAAACAAAGTAAGCAATAATAAAGCTACCATAGTTCTTTACAACAGTCCTTGTACATCTAGTATTGAAATCATTATGTTTTTAGCAGCAACATGAGCTGTACTAAACTTAACAAAAGCAGACCTCACTGTTATTTGCCCAGCTTCTGAAAGGACGATACATGAGAGTACTCATGCTCTTTTCACCCTTGCATGGATTTGCAAACACACTTCCATTTTCATTTAGTGCAGCCATTGTAAAACCAAAGTAATCAGTCATTGCAGGAACTCGCGGGCCTCTTCCCGTGTCATGAAAATCAATCTGTTTCCATATTACAGACATTTAGTACCTGACACTAGTGAGTCTGATATGAGCGCTATGAATAATGAGTGAGATAGATTAATTCACAGTACGTGACTTCACCGCCATCTAATAAATAAGAAAGTGAAACAATGACATTGCTCACCAGGACAGTGAGATACGAAATGCATTTTCAGTAAACATTATTAAAAAATTTATTAGTGACATCCATCCATGATGAGTCTTATATAGGATTAGGACCTAAGTAGCATGGACATGGACACGCGACACAACATGGACACACCGACACACCGGTTTAAGAAGAATGGAGGACACGAATGTCAAGGACATATAGAAAAAATATGTTCTACATATCTTATGTGTAGTATGAGTGAATATTTTATTCATAGATCATATAATATAACAACACACTAGGTAAAGCAATAAAACCATAAAATCCATAACCTACCAGACTAAATTGGATATGTATGTCTTTAGCATCGGAAGAGAGTATGTGTTCTTAAGTGGTGAAAGTTTGCAATTCCAAGTAACCAACTATTATGATGGTTTATAACAGTACTTACGTAATCCCTCAATCAATGGAGTTATAGCTGGGGGAGGACTAGAGACAAACTTAACCTTTGGCAATATATGCGAAAAGTGATGCTCTTAGAAATTTTACCACAAAAATAGCGCCCCCACTAGACCTCCAAAAATTGAGGAACCCAATGCACCTTATGCAGTGGAACCACGCCCCCAAATCAAAATCCAAAAGCATCAGAGAGAGCAGGCCTAGAGACCTGCTTCAACTTTTGTGCTCATTACCTTGCTTCATTCATTCATGGATTCCCCATTCTAGAAATTTACGTTAGTTAGATTAAAGACATCCACGCATTTTGTGAACGTAGTTTAGTTAGATACAGACATTTATGTTTTGTATTAAGTGTAGTTAAGTCTCCATCGTCATGCTTTATATCAACGGTAGTCTACTTTGGTCTTATTAGGGCATGCTACTACGCAATATAAGTCATAACACTCTATTACTTCCAGTATGCCTTTACATTCGCCTTGGTTCTCTGTTCCATCCCGTTTTACTCTATTTATAGATCTTTCCATCCCATGTTCAAGATAGAGGTGCATTTGAGAAAGTGTTAGATAGCTTGACATACATTGTTGGACCCATTTTCTAACAGTTTAAGCTTGTGGGACTACTAGTGAACTGACAGAGTAACCAATAAAGCTTCACCACACTTCCATTTTCTACAAATTCCTAGAGAACATGCCAAAATTCCCATTTTCGTTAATACATGCTTCCAATTTTTTGTTGCATTCCTAAACCAACAAAAGAGACAGTCATTGTAATTACGAATTACCAATACAAATGACAAATAGAAAACAACGGTTTTGAATACCTCTATATGGGAGTATCCATCGTGTTCAATCGTGGTTATACTTCCAAGCACATTGTAACACAGAAAGCGTCTTTTTCCTGGCTGCATAGGAGTACAGCCTGGTTGAAAAGCATCCTGCAATTTTGACCCTATTGATGTGTTTGTGCTCATGTGTTCCTCCTTTCTCTTTTTGATCCTTTCCTTATGATTATAAGATGGTATTTTATGGGATGCATCCTTTGGAAGCATGCTCAAGTCATCACTAATGTCTTCATCAACATCAGAAACAGACCGCTTTCGCAATCTTTTTCTGCTAGTTGGTTCAGATTCACCATGGCTATCTTCACCTAGATCACTTAAACTCCCAGATATATTGGGATCCTCCTCCTCTTCATCAAACAAGAGGAGTCCATTACTGTTCTTCGATTGCAAACCAGGGATACCCTCTGTTGGAGATTTCATTGAAGAGGGAACAGCCGATTCCCAAATACCGTATTTTCCCATGGTATCAATAACAGCCAATGCATTTCCAGTTGGTTTCCAAGCCATACAGCATATTACATCATCAAATTTCTGCCTGCCAATGTCCAGTCTGTGATCCACATCCCAGATCAAGACCTGTCTGTCTAAACCAGAAGTGGCCATATATTTGCCATTGGGGGACCAAGACAAGAAACAAATTCGCTCCTCATGATCACCTCTCAAGGAGAAAAGCTTTTCAGCTGTGTCTCTATCGTACATCACGACATCATTTTTCAGACCGGGGACAGCTAATGTCTCACCATCTGGACTCCAGCAAAGCATATTCATATCAGAACCAGTGCGAGGAGCTATGCCTTCTAGAGTGGTTAATGATGTTCCAGACTGAAGTACCCAAATTATGACAGTCCCCTCTGTATCTAGTGAAGCCAAGTACTCGCTTTTAGGATCAAAACCTAGACCTGTAATATACCCTTTATGTCCTTTCAAAACCCTTGCAATTGAACCATCAATGGTATTGATAAGCTTAATGCCCTCATCTTCGCCAGCGGCTGCCAACATGCTACCAGATTTATTAAAACCAAGGACACGAATTGGCAGTGTAAATCTGGTTATATTGGTCTGGAACCCTCCCCCTGGCAATGGAATTGAAAACAAAATTTATTATTGTAAGAACTTTGGTATAAATGATTAAAATGGGCCCAACCATTTATGTTGATGATTGAGAACTTTGATTCAATTGTACTTCCACACAATAGAGTGAAAAAAAAAAAAAAAAGAACCAAGAAGCCACTGGATTTTTGCATAAACTGTTCTTGACAGTAGCCATAAACTGTTTCTAAATTAGACCATCCCCAAACGGCGGCCAAACCTAGCAGTGGCTGAGCTTGTGCATTAGGCTGCCCTTTTGTTTTCAGCACTGCAGCGAACAAGAAAATTACACAATTCACTGATGTAGAACAACACAGGTAGGCATGCGTTTTAGGAGAAGTGATACGGGGCACCGGATATACTTCTTATTTGTATTACTAGTACAAGATTAGCTCTACGAAATTTAAAAATTGAAAGAGATGACCAAGTGTCACTATTACACATGATTGGAGCTTCAGTGATCATGCAAGTCAGGCCTACCGTGTCAGGTCAGAGATCTACATGACGAGGACAATCTTATGTGTGGACATTCTATGGCAGACATAAGGGACAAGGCCGGAGCTGGATTGGATGATCAAACAAATGCCTAGTTCAAGTCAACCGTTGTCTTTGACACATGAATTTCGAAATGTGTGCAATGACTGGATGGAAACGATTTCCAGAAACTTAACATTATCATAGCTTAATGATAAAAGAAGTTGGTCACTTCAATCTCCTCACCATATACCATTCTGGAAAATTTTGGGCCGGGAAAGTTTGACAACAGATATACTGATTGTAGACATGCTTGCTCACATCTATGAAGCAACATCACAAAAGGCATAACAGTTTACAGATAAGGCTTTTACCATGCCTATGCCTTGGCGATTTCATCATATCTTTTGAGAATCATTCCTTTTTGCACACAGCAACAGAAAACTTGCTAATAACCATGACTGGAGTAGCGGGGCCATAAAGGCTGCAAAATGTTTAAAAGTAATCCTCAAATTCTAGAGCTGCTGGAATTTAGTACTTCACACAGGTTTATGGAAAATCTACTGTTACTGTTGTAAGACTTCATCAAGCTTTAACAAACATTTTAACCAACAGGCTTTTCAGTTATATTCCGAAGGACTTCTACATGTATCCGGGAATTTGAGCAGCAAAGGACTCATTCCAGACCATCATTGGAAATTAAAATCCAATTCCCTTTTCAACAATGTTATCTGACAAAGACCAAAAACCCATAACATACAGGACCCATTTCTTCCATACCATTTCAGTTCGTTAGCAAACTCCAACATGACATAAATTGAATCCACACCAAGTGCTGAAGTAGTGGACGAAGATGCACCCTACCTTGCTTTCTCCAACTCACCAAATCATATTCCATTCCAATCTATTAGCTTAATCACCGCATCATCAGTACAGAACTTATCTCTCTACATAAATTAAAGGATCTTCCTAGCTAATTAGACAAATCATATATACTATAACAAGAGCATCTTGAGCCCTTACTCTTTTAATTGACTCGGAACAAAATTCTGAGTCAAAGCCTGCTAAACTCACTCCAGTCATTGACTCAAACTCGCACCAGATTGAGTTTTACCCAAATTTTTAACCATATTCAAAGTTTTACTCAAATTTTTTACTCTTAATCGTACTTGGATTTGGGTTCGTAAATTGGAGAAGCTTCATCCGAAATGAAGCTTTTACCTAGATTTTTTCTCAAATTTAAGTAGGGCTGGAGATGCTCTAACTACATTATTTCTGAGCAAATAGTC
This sequence comes from Gaultheria prostrata, assembly GCA_036023075.1. NCBI lineage: Eukaryota > Viridiplantae > Streptophyta > Magnoliopsida > Ericales > Ericaceae > Gaultheria > Gaultheria prostrata. The sequence continues at coordinate 16,372 of JAXBDA010005555.1, forward strand.
TATTTCCCAAACGGCCAGAGGAAATAATTCCACAAAAAAAAAAAATCTGACGCAACAGATCGAACAAATAAAACAAACAGATCAACCTGGAAATTTGTAGAGCTTGACGGAACTGTCTTTGGATCCGGACGCGAGGCAGGTCGAATTGGGGCTGAGAGCCAAGGACGTGACGCCGTCGCAGTGATTGCGGAGAATCCTCGGTGGGCTCGAAAGCAAGAGGGCATCGTGAATGCAGATCGAGTTGTCGGATGAAGATGAAGTGACAATGTGCTGAGCCTGGAGGTCCCAGAGGATCGAACAGAACGAGCCGTTGTTGCCGCTGTTCTTATGAGCTTCTCGAAGCTTGATTGATTTGATTTTCATGGCGAATTGGTTGGCTTCTTGTTCAGCTAGTGGTTGATCTGGTTTTTGTGGGAAGCGGTGAAGTTTTAGGGTTTCGCTCTGGAGTGCGGACCTTTTGGGACGGTGAAGGGGTTGAATTGGATTTGGAGGATTGTTTTGGTTTTAGCGGGAAAATTGGGGGGTTAGATTTGGCGGGAGGGTACAATTCCGTTTCGGAGTTTTATTTACCCATTTTTTTGTCCTGAGTTTTGTCTTAGAAGAGTGAGAAAAACTTGTATGTCAAACGGGTACCACCACGTGGTACTAGGCCTGTCAATGGACCGGATTTAATCTGATTCGATCCGAATCCGATCCGGAAAAATCCAAATCCGAATCCGATAACTCCAATCCGATAATCCGAATCCGGTAATTCAAATCGGATTCGGATCGGATTCGGATTTTTATTGGATTTTATCCGATAAGAATCCGATCCGAAATCAATTTTGAAATTTTTTGAACAAAACACTTTTGGGGGTCGTTAATTCACTATGCAAGCCAAAACTTGTTAGAAAATGACAAATTAATTTATCATGTGGCCAGACGTCCAAAGGTTATGGTTGACAATTTCCGATAGTATGAAAAATTATTTACTGACCAATCATGTAACGCATGTAGCAAGAGAACTACATTAACTTCAGAGTCCCGGAATTAGTTGAGCCATTACGTTGAAGAAAGTCCATTACGTTGGATAAATTTATCTATTAGAGAATTAGTTGAGCCATTACGGGAAATGACAAGGATTTGGTGCAATTGGGCTATGAGTTCAGGGCTTGTTTGAACATAGTTGAGCATTACGTTGAAGAAAGTCCCGGAATTTTGTGCATGTTTGAAGTAATAAAAAATTAGTTGAGCCATTACGTTGTGGTTGTTTATCATCAAAATTATGGTATGATCTACTGATCTTAGAACAAGGACAAAGCTTAGGTTTCCTCGTTATGGTATTCTTAGCTTATTAAAAAAAAAACGGATTGCACTCGGATTTTTGGATTGGATATCCGGTTTTCCGGATTCGGATTTTTTATTTCGGATTTTGCGAGTTCGGATCCGGATCGGATTTGAGCTATTTCGGATTCGGATCGGATTCGGATTCTACCGGATTCGGATCGGATTCGGTCCATTGACAGGCCTACGTGGTACGCGTTAGTGTATCCGAGCCAGATTAAATGGTGGCATTTTTATAAATTTTAGTGACAAATTTAACCCCAATAAATTTGAGTTGTTCAAGATATATTTGAATGGCTCGGATGCTCCGACGGGTACCACGTGGCGGTACCCGTTCTAGTGGCATTTTTATAAACTTTAGAGGCAAATTTACCTAATAAATTTGGGTTGTTCAAGATATACTTGAATGGCTCGGATGCTACAACGGGTACCACGTGGCGGAACTCGTTCGGCATAAAAGTTTTTCTCTGTAATAGTAGGATAGATGGAATGTTTTCCCGAAATGGTCTAGGAAAGAAAAAAATCAATAGTAACTAAGATTCACGATTCTAAACTGTTCATTTCTCTTTCCTAAACCATTTCGAGGAAACTTTTTATGTATCTTACTCTGACATTTTCGGTAATTAAGATTCACGATTCTAAACCGTTCATTTCTCTTTCCTAATTCATTTAGGGGAACCAAGGGCTTGTAGCCTAACGGTTATCTCCTGAATCTCCTATAAGCGAGACCAGGGTTCGAATCTCAGCAGAGGCGTTTGGGATTTAGGACTATGAATAGCTTCTAGACCTCCCATGTATTAACTCACTAACTCTCGTGCTAACCTCCCACTGATGTCGAATGAAAAAAAAAAAAATCATTTAGAGGAAACATTTTACAGTATGTATCTAACATTTTCGTTTGTCTTGGGACCAAGATTCCGTCGAATATTCATAGTCCATTCCAGTTTGAAACTATGTGGGCCTCAACTCAACTTGGCCCACAACATTAATCGGAATAGGTTGTAAAGCTTATTGAGTTCAAATACAGAAGCCCAAGATTAACTCGATTGTGGAAGAAACTAATTTCGTGCAAAGGCAAAATGCCTCGGTAGACATTTTGCCTTTGCAAGATTATATTAAAAAATATAGTTACAAATGTCCGGTCCCCTTTTTGTGAATTTATTCCAATTGACGAGCTCTACAGATTGAAGATTTCGATTATTATGGTGGCCGAGTAAAGGTCCACAAAGGCCCAAGAAGGACTGGATTGGATTGTATGCAAAGGGATACTGGAGATCACTTCTTGGAAAGCACCCTGGATGTCACATCTAGACCGTTCATCTCCATAATAGATGGTTCGGATTTAAAATAAATTCTTTCAGGTAAGAGTTAACTCTTACATAGAAAGAGTTGTTTTAAATCTGGACCGTTTAAAACACTTTTGAACAGTCCGGATGTGATCGCCAGGTGTTTTTCAGTAGGGTGATCTCCCGCACTTCCGAATCCCATGTTTTGGGGTATGTTTGTAATGGGGAAAAAAAAGACTATAAGAGTGAGTTTCTACTAAAAATATTCTCTTTCCACTATAGTTAAAAGTGGGTATTATTTCTGAAAAATACCTTTTTTTTTGTTGTATGTGAGGAGAATGACTTATGAAAAATACCGAAAATAACATCGAAAATACCACTCAACCTAAATACCATACCGAAAATTCGATCTAGTGATTCTAAGGCTTTGTTTGGCTATGAGGGAAAGGGAAAGAAGAAAATAAATTTATGAAAAAATAAAAAAGCTCTTCCATGGGTTGCGAAGTTTGTCAGGTTTCTCGATATCGAGATTCCCCCTCGAGATTTCTCGATACCGAGATTCTCCCTCTAGATTTCTCGATTCCAAGATTTCCGGTCCAGGTTTCTCGATACCGAGATTCCCTGTGATTTTATAAGTCATTCCCTATGATTTTAAAAGAATATCAAGGAATTTTAATTCTTATACCAAATTTTTGACGTTACTGTTTTGATGATGAACATGGAATCTCAGGGAATCTCGGTATCGAGAAATCTAGAGGGAGAATAAAGAACCTAAATTTTAGGGGTGCCCAAGAAAACCTATATAACCGCTAAACAATCCAATCCGGACCGAATTATTCTCTTTGATTAAGTTATGCGGTTCATCAAGGCCAGCCCTGAGATTCCCGGAGCCTTAAACTAGCTTGTGAAATGGGACCCTAAGTGTAATTATCAACACATTTGAAGAAACAACATTTTTTTTTTCCAATTGAGGAACGAAAGCTAATCTCAAAAAAGATATCCTTAATTATAAGTAATACAAGTATGCAACACATAAAATTTGGCTCAAAATTTCGAATCAAAAGTTAACTAAAGTAATTTTGTTAAGTTTATTACAGTAACAGAGGTCATACAATATTCATATATTTTTTAATTTAATATTAATCTGTAACTAAGCATGGGTTACAAAATGCAAATCACGTTAGCAAATAAGTCCACTAAAATCAAAACTAAGTCGTTATTTCTCTTGTATGATCATTCTATTAACTGTTTTAATATCATAGTTCGTAAAAATATGAAAAGAAAAATCTTAACAAAGATGACAAATTGAAATAGTAAAAAATGACATGTAATCTATTTAGAAACTGCAAAAGTAAAAAACTTTGTGGCAAGCTATATGTAACAGAAAAAAGAAGAAGAAGAAGAAAGCTTCAAAGAAGTGAATCTAGTAGGATTCGAACCATGCTTCCCATGGTCAAAGCCTAAAATTGGGGATCATAACCATTGAGACCACCGATGGTGGTTGCCTGGTGGGCAGGGTGCCTCACATTTCTAGGGTTTCGAGTCTTGCCTGTGGCAATGGATTGTGGGGGTACATACTTATGCCCACTTGTATCTAGGTGGTGCCGTGGTAATGGTCTGCCCTCACAGACAATAGCTACGGCTCGAACTGGACATTCCACTAGCGGGTTGGGAGCCCCTCGAATGGGGGGTTGCTACGCTAGTTGCCCCCTCCCACCCTTTTTCTGATAAAAAAAGAAGAAGATAACCATTAAGCTATCACAACCTATTTGTTGTTGTTGCACGCTAAATAATATTTATTAATTACCTCTGAATTGGGGGCTCTAAAGCGACCGTTTGGTAGGCTTTCTTTCAGGGCGGGCCCTGCAATTTATTTGTCTAGTTATGATTTAAAAAAAAAAGAATCAATAATTATGGTTCGATTACTGTTTCTCAATTTTAAAAAATTTCAAACTTATAAAAAAGACTTAAAAACGCCACTTTTTTTTTGTATTATTATTTGTTCCCTTTTTCGTTGTAAAATTTTACAAATGTATAAACAGATATATCCAAAATATTTGAGGGCAAAAAGAACAAGACGTATTAATGGTAACATACAATAGACATTTCAATGGTTTAACATAATTTTTACATAACCAACTGGGGCTAGCTCAATTGTAGTCTCAAGTTCAAATTTCTTCGCCCGTGTGTAGAAGCTTTTCACTTTTTTGTTTATGGACGCGGGGTTGCTGTTGTGTAACATGTGAGCTGCTGTGCACAATCCGGACTATCCGTTGCTTGGATGGACGGCCTAGATTTCAAATAACAGAGAAAAATTGTTCGAGCGAACAAACTGTTTTCAATCCAAACCGTTAAAAATACTTGTGGACGGCTGTGATTGCACACAACAGTAGTTGTGCAACATGCGCACAACAACAATCCCGCGTCATTTCTGCCCTGTAAAACATAAACGGCTTATTTATTGCATTAGTTAAGATATTGAGCTTCAGTTCAAAAAAAGTTAATTATTGGGCTTTATTGTCTCGTGGACTCTCACAATTGATGTAGTATCCGGGTTTATATTTTGTATTCCCAAAAAAAAAAAAACATAATTTCTGCATAAGTTTTACATTTCGTTGATTTAGCGTTACTCGTAAGAATACAAGAAGTGATATATAACGGACGCCATTAAAATTGAGATAGTTAATGCTAATAATCATCGTTAACTCCACTTCATTTAAACCTCTTTTACTACCAACCTATATATAAACCAACATAATAAAATCCTAGTAACATTCCAAATCATCCAAAAAGAACATTAAACAAGGCACAATGGTGAAGCTTACAAACTTGTCGATAATGGCAATCTTGCTTGTATCGATCATCTCGGTCGCGATGCAAGCCGGAGTTACCTCGGCTCGTAAACCACGTAAATCATCACCGAAATATATTCTCTCGGACGCTTACTACAAGACATGTAAGAGCAAGATTGGAAAGCAATGCGGAATAATAATCGTTAGCGAAATGTTCTTCCACAACGCGACGACAAGCAATGAGTGCTGCAGGAAGTTAATCACAATGGGAAAAAATTGTCACACTAATATGATGGGGAAGATTTTGACATATCATCCATTCATGGAAAACAAGGATTATGCGATGAAGAGGAGTCAGGATTTAGTGGCCAGGTGTTCTGCACTCGACCTGACGAAGAGATTTGGTTAATGAATCAACTACTCGTACGATATATACATAATATGTTGTATTTCATTGTTGTTGTATAAACACATGGAAGTATAAAAGGAATAGTTCAAAGAAAATCTGTGATAAATTTTGCATTGTCATGTACTAAATTTTTCTTAATTTCTTTTGTAAATGAAAATAATCACATATGAGCGTTGCAATTGTCGAACAGAAAAAGCAAATAATGTCAATTAAAATGCAATAATATACTGCAGAAACTATACGATACTATATGATAGATAATGTGGCCCGAATCAGGGAGGGTACACATGTACACCAGGATGTGCGCACCGGTTTTGACATTGGATAATTACTTGAGGTGTGTTTTGATTGTGGTCTGGGTATTGCGATTTAATTGCAATTGTATTTTTTATTTTATTTTACAAAAAAGTAAATTTAAAAGTATTTTTTTTCTGGGAAATATTTTTCAAGTGCAACCAAACCCCGGAAAACAAAATCAAAACAAACATTTTACCCAAAATTATTTTACATAAAAAAATATTTTCCTTCCAAAAATATTTTACATCGAAACAAAAAGAGCCTTAGTATATCATGAATTTGCTAATGTTTTGATTGCGATAACAGAATTAGATCAAGACTCTAACCAAAATAATAGAGCACGTGATTAGTTTGTGCTTAATTGTAATCCAATTAATTAGCTGAGCTGGCAAAGTAGTGGAGAGTGTTTTAGGTGTTTTGTTAGGGATCCGGATCCTCTGTGAGGATTTCCCTGTGAGGATCTTGTGAGGGTTTTGTTGTGGGCTTGACAACACACCAAAAAGAAAATCCAATGGCTCATAATCCCCTTTCTTATTTTTAAATCAAAACGACGTCGTTTCGATTTTAAAAAAACCTAACAGAGTTAAGCCATAGGAATCTGACGTTAACTTCTCTCTTCTTCATTTGTTAACTTCTTTTCTTCTTCCTTTCCTCTTTAATCTCTCTCTCTCTCTCTCTCTCTCTCTCTCTCTCTCTCTCTCTCTCGAGTATATAAGGGTCTTGTATGTCTAGATTCAAATTCAATGAAAGAGGATGAGTTACTCTCGTAATTTCTGTTTCTGATCAATTGAGATATCTTCTGGTTTTCTGCATTTTCTTGATTTTTTGTTAGATTGTGGTTTTTAACAGAAAGTCTAGGTACACAGAATGAGTACCCAGAATGTATCCAGAATATAAAATTGAACGGTTCAGATTTATTTTAAGTGAATGTGGACAATTCAATTTTGAATTCTGGATACATTCTGAGTACTTATTTTGTATACGCGCGTAGCAGTTCTCGGTTTTTAAAGCTCTTGATTTTGCTTTTTGTTTAGTCAGGCATTACGAGATTTGACCGCTCCAACTCCCATACATATGTCAGTACGTATTAGGGGTGAAATCGGTTCGGTTTCGGTCGGTTCGGGGTGACTCCCACTTGGACCGATTCGGTTCGGGGTAAGACTTACCTAAACCGATCCCGACCAATTTAAAGGAGGGACCGATCTCGGTTCGGGCAAAAATTTCGGTTTTTTTGGTTTTTTCGGTCTGGGCCAGTTGGGCAGCTTGGGCCTATTAAAATTTTTTATTTCTGGCCCAAACCTACCACTTTTAAGTTTTAACATCGTTTGGGCTAAACCCAACTTGGGCCTATTAAAATATTTTCCTTTAGGCCATATGGCCCATATCCATATCTGCCATTGCCAATTTTTGTTCATCTACAAGGGTTATATCCTAACCAACCTAAACGAGTGCAAGCAAACAGAGGCAAGCATCAACCCAGCTAGAACAATTTATATCCTAACCAAC